>LACB01000393.1:0-26041 GCA_030142185.1 Penicillium thymicola
ACATAATATAGGGGGTGTGGGGCCAGGGGTGTTAAAACTTTTGCGGAGTCACTGTAAAATGGATAATAACAATTACCTACTAGGTACCAAGGTATGAATTAATACATACGCTTCGTACGTAAGTACGCATCTAAAAATGTATATCTGTATGGATCTGATAAAATTGGAACTGTAACAAACATAATTTACTGAGTAAATGAAGTCGAAACTACTTCTCCACCACGGTTCCTACATTATATGCCAAGATTTCCGTTGCTAAAGCGTATGCATTGAATTGGCGAGTCATGACCTAAGGGAGGGGGGCTCGGCAGGGAGGTGTGGGGCGGTCGTCGCAAGCCAGGTGTCGTCGATCTATGTATCAAAGATAGTACTATGTACGGAGAATTATATGGGGATGTTGACTTATTTTAGGGGATTTGATTTAAGAAAATGAATTCAGCGTTGTATATTATCAGTATATTATCAGTATAGTGTTATATTTAGAAGTGATATTGGTTATCAAAGTAATAATAAATAATAATCCACGGCATTCCCCGGGCTCTGGTGGATCTCAAATCAAAGTACCGAGAAAAAGGACGGCATCGCCAAAATCCCCTGGAGACGGTACAAAGTACTCCGTACAAACAGGAGAAATTGAAAGTCAAATAAAAAATACAAAAATAACTAACTCTTTCTCTTCTTTCTATGGGAGTATATATTCACGCCAATAATACTAATTACCCGAACCACGAAAAATACCTGAAACCAAAGGGGTTCTACCACTCCTTTAGATCCTTACGACACCTCGGGTTTACACTAGTACATTCCTCAATGCCTGCCAGGACTGGAAACCATAAAACGAATAATGCCCGCCACGCGCGTACGACGTCCTGGTCGAGTGGCTTCCATTTCACCCAAGGCACCGAATCATCCGAACACGCCCAAGGTCGCCGCCGACGCGAGTCTAATACCTCCCTCGCCAGTCTTGAAGAACGCTCCTCCTCCCCCGACTCGCTCGCCATCGATGATAATATGTTAAGGAATACCTCGATGGATCTAGGTGGTGATCGCAAAACACATGTGCGCGGCCGCTCCATTAGCCATGGCCTGCCACAAGTACCCGCCCTACAGGAACATGAACTTCCCCCGACTATGCGGGCGCCAGCTCGCCCCGCACTCGTAACCTGGATGTCGCTGCCGCAGAAGGGTCAATTGGCGCTGCTGGGCCTCTGTCGTGTCTTCGATTTCTTGCAGATCGCTTCGCTACAGGCATACATGTTTTATCAGCTCAAGTCTTTCGACCCCAACCTCTCCGACTCAGATGTTGCGACCCAGGCCGGAATTCTCCAGGGTGCTTTTACCGCCGCTCAGTTTGCGACGGCGATCCCCTGGGGCCGTGTTGCCGATGCTGAGTGGGGTGGTCGGAAGTTCGTTCTACTTGTTGGTTTGATCGGTACTGCGGTGTCTTGTCTAGGTGTCGCTTATTCGACGTCATTCGCGCAGGTCGTGTTTTGGCGCTCGTTTGGTGGAGGCATTAACGGCACTGTTGGTATTATTCGAACAATGATTGCGGAGAATGTTAAAGAGAAGAGATATCACTCGCGCGCTTTCTTGATTTTGCCTATTGGCTTCAACATAGCTTCGTTGTTTGGTCCTGGTGAGTACCTTGCTCTGTAATGTCCGCGACTATGCGAAAATCGACTAACCAGTTTCGCAGTGATGGGTGGCATGTTGGCTGATCCCGTTAAGAGCTATCCCCGTCTCTTTGGTCCCAATTCCTCCTTCGGGGGTGCGAACGGAGTGCAATGGCTCGAGACCTACCCCTATGCGCTGCCAATGTTCGCGAACTTCTGTTTCCTCTCTTCAACAGCAGTGTTGGTTGGGTATGGATTAGAGGAGACCTTGGCATCTTGCAAGGGCAAGCCTGGCCTGGGCGTATTCGCTAAGAAGCTCCTTGCGCGCGCCGTGAAGGCGGCAGTCCCCTCTTCGTCATCACTGTACACAAGGCTCCCGCTCCATGACTACGAAGAGGATGGGCCTTTGCTGGGCCAGCCCATGGATCGCTCGGAGAGCTACGAGCTCGAAGAAAAGGCGCACAAGCCTGTCCGCCTCCAACGTGTGTTGCCTTTCCGAAGAATGTGGACTAAGAACGTGTTGTGCACACTCGGCGCACAGGCTTTCTTCGACTTCCAAATGGGTGCCTTCAACAACCTCTGGCTACTCTTCCTGTCTACTCCTCGCTATGACGCCAATGACCCCGCGAGTCCCGCCCAGAGCTTACCATTCGCCTTCACCGGCGGACTGGGCATGCTACCGCAGAGCGTTGGTTTCGCGACTGCAATTTTGGGTGTGATTGGTATGATCCTCCAATTCACTGTCTACCCTACCATCAACGGCCACCTGGGTACAGCCAAGAGCTACCAGTATTTCCTCTCTCTTTTCCCCATCGCATACTTCATTGCACCTTATATCTCGCTGGCTCCATCGACAATTCCCCCTCCTGGCCAAGCCAACGGCCCTTGGGTCTGGTTCTGGATCATCATCGTCCTCTTCTTCCAGGTCACTGCCCGAACTTTCACTCTTCCCACCTCCATTATTCTGCTGAACAACTGCTCGCCGCACCCATCGGTCCTCGGCACAATCCACGGAGTTGGCCAGTCCGTCTCGTCAGCCTTCCGTACCATTGGACCTATCTTTTCAGGTGCATGGTACGGATATGGCTTGGACGTTGGCATGATCGGCTTCGCCTGGTGGATGATTGCATTGGTATCCGTGTTTGGCTGCCTTGCAGCTATCTTCGTATATGAAGGTTCTGGACATGAGATTCTCCTTCCTGGAGAGCAAGAAGAGATCTGACGTGATGCGATATGAGCGTATCTTTTTTTTTGAAGAGTTGAGCTGTACATTGCTTCAACATTTTGCATATCATAAGGTGTCGGTTGGTTGGGGTTCTTTTTCATACATATTCCCATTTCTGTTTTTCTTTTGGATAGATACCATCTGCTTTACATCTTTCGCTATATCACAGCTTTCCCATTTCGTCTTCCTATGTATGTTAGAATAGAAGAATCCAGATACTCCGCCCGGGTCAGTTAGATCAATCAAATTGAATAAAAGTCAATATACCATATACCATCATTCCAAACTTGATCATTCCAACAACTCTGGTGTATTGTAGCAATGGAATCAATGCTCATTTAAAAAAAGCTTATCATGTATTTTAATCTTGAAATCATATCCCTTCACAAAAGTCCAACTCTCACAAGCTAGCCCCATATCCCTTGACATAGCTTGCATCGAAAGTCTCCTTATTGACCGCATATTCGCGAATATAGTCCCTCTCAAGATCATGCGTCCTCCGACCAAGAAGAACAAGACTGTGCAACGGCGCGCCCATCTCAACAGTAGCCAATTCCTTAAGCGTACCGGAAACAAGCTGCTGATTAGCGGCGCCAACGCGCGCCGCACCAACAGCCAAACTATCCGGCCCATAGACACCCTCCTGACGCTCCTCCTCAGTCTCAAGCATCTGCGCCGCACACTGCGCAACAGTCATGTAACGCGGGGGCTCGAAAATGCGACGTCCGCGCGCCATGTTCTCCAGCGACTGCTCCTTGACCTTAATATCGAGCAGGACTAGTGTGTGTAGGCCGATCTGAACGTTCTCGCGCACACGGTCGTAGTACGAAGACGGCTTCCAGGTCTCAGTGAAGAAAACCATGCTGACTGTTTGTCCAAAGTTGTACAGCTGCAGTCCGGTGCAGCCGATTCCAGACATGATGGAGGCGTTAGGGACGACTTTGGTCTCGATTCCAAGTTCGCGTGCGCGGAGGACGAGGTCGGTATGCGTTGTTGCGCTGTTGGTGGTATGGTGTTAGCTATGAATCTTGTAGGGGAAATGGATGAAGACCGTACCCGAATGGATCTCCAACTACTAGGAATACAATATCGGCTTTGTCGCCGCCGGCGAGGATGTCATCGCTGCCGGTCTCGACTAGTTCACGGTCTGCCTCAATGACGGGGCGGCCATAGAACGCTTCCTACTGGTATCATGTTCAATCAGTCCATCTGCGCAAAATATATACAATGTTCCATTGGGGTATGTGATTGAAAATAAAAGTTCGAACCTAACTCACCAGTTTTTCCTTATCGACAAGAAGAATACTCGTGTATGCCTCTAGATAGACTCTCTCGGCCCGCTTCACGATCTCCAGACCGCGGACGGTGATATCCGTCTCATCCGCGAGACCAAGTCCAATTAGGTGGAGCATATTGGCTGTAGGGACTCAGATTATGCAATTGAGTAGAATACAATGAATCTCACCGTCCAACAAACAATTCGAAAAAAGAACTACGTGCCCCGCGATACCGGCAGAATACTCCGTCACCGCCGGATTGAAGAATGTCCGGTTATCGCTTATCTCCCCCAGGTCCGCCTGTGCTTCTCCGAACGTCCAGAGCTTCATCCTCCTTGCGCCATCTTCTCTCACTTTGCCTCGAATCAATTCAACAACACTCACTCCTACTGGTTGAATACCGGTGTAAATATCATCTCGATCGTCAAAAGAAATTTCCCCTGGTAGGGTTACCGCCATCCATCATGAGCTCCGATCGGAATCCGAAGTATCGGCAGGAGATACAACAGGTGAGTCTCTCCCCGATATTTGTTCATTTTGCTTCGGGGTTTTGGGTCTCTTGATCTTTCTGGCTCTTGAAAACTTCAATTTTATCGTCCGATCAGGCCTCCAAAGGTCTCTGAACATATTGCGACTGTCGGCGGGCTTTGCGACACAACATAATGCGCGGCGCAAACATATTGTCTCGGTGAATAGGACCACAGCCCCCTCCACTTCCCTCGTTCCATCGGAGGAAGTCACACCCCGAAGTTTGAAGTAGCTTTTCAGGCTATGAAACATGATGTCCACGGACGGTCCGGCTGGGCTTGCGACATATCACTTGCTTTCGGATGTACTCATTTGCTCGAACAACGCCATATCATCCTTGTCGTATTCGATTTTTCATAACGAATGTCGATATTGCGCACAAATAACTCGGCATTCTTTGGTTGTTGGGATGCGCACATCTTGACGTCGAGCAAAAAAAACGGCAATACTTGAAATGCCTGGATTCCCTCTGGTTCTACCAATCTTTGGCATTGGATCAATGAGAGACGCAATTTTGAAGATCGAAGGATGACGTTGAAGTTCCTAGAGCTAGGAGCAATTGGCAACACGGTCGTCCATTCTCTTCTATGATATTTGCGGGGGTCAGGAGTGAGCTTCTTGTGGATATAGGGCTGCCACTTAGCCTATCGGTTCGCCGAGGTGTTTGGATATCTCACTTGTATCACTTGTTCTTCACCTGCACCTCTTTTCGCCATATGTCAGCCTTCGCAAATCATTTACTGCCTTGCTTCATCTTTCGGTCGTCTGGTCTTGTCAATGCCCTTGTCAACCCCATCTACAAACGCTCCCACGCACCCTTTGACACTCGATTCCCCCGCTGTATCGAACACTTTATCTGTGTGATCATTCATCAATCATGTCTTTTCCTAACGTGGACGTCAGATCAATCATTGAGCTGTGGATGCAGCTTAGGGATGAGTTTGCACGAAGCCAGGAAAAATCTATGCTAAGGGACCCTGATATGCCATTGAGTGATTGTACCATTACCTCTCCTGTGGATACTCCTTGTGTAGTTTCAGACTCGGGCATGGATTCACCTGAGGATATTTCCGTTCATTCTGTTGAAGGCGTCTCTGTTGTAAATCATGATGGTCTGTCGGTCGACCCCGAGTCAGACTTCTTCGTCATGGGACAGTACTTTCACGAGCATTACACGCATATCTTCAACTCATTCACTTTCCAAATGGACAGTGCCGCGATCAACTCCCAAACCAATGCCGAGAGCCAGAAAGATCATGAGATGGAGAAAGAAGACATATTTGGAAGCTCCTTACTAACGACATTGTTAAGATGATGTTTGTCTCCGGAGAGACAGCAGAGCCGTCCCCTGAGACTACCACTTTGATTGAAGAGATCACCCGGCAACAAGTGCTCGAAATTGTGGGTACTAGGAATTCTGCCTTGAAAACTCTCATTACTAACGATCAAATAGCTCACCCGCAGCACCGCATTGGCAACTCGCCGTGGAGTTCGCTCGATCTCTACCGACGACCTAATTTTCCTGATTCGCCACGATAAGGCTAAAGTCTCCCGTCTGCGAACCTTCCTGTCCTGGAAGGATGTCCGCAAGAACGTCAAGGATTCCGACGACAAGGGTGGCGGCGACGCCGCCGACTTTGCTGCCGCTGACGATGCAGCTGGTGTTGTTGCAGGCCCTGCAGACGTGGCCCCCAAGCCCAAGAACAAGCGTGCCAAGGTCGGGCTTGCGTGGGATGTCAACAGTTTCTACTCAGTCCAGGTTCCCGAGCGTGAAGATGAAGAGGACGAAGAAGAGGAGGAGCAGAACTACGCGACCCTCCAGCGTCTTGCCGCCGCCGATGAACGTACCCGCCACATGACACGAGAGGAGTATGTATTCTGGTCCGAGTGTCGCCAGGCTTCCTTCACCTACCGCAAGAGCAAGCGATTCCGCGAGTGGGCAGGCTTCGGCATCGTGACTGAATCCAAGCCAAACGATGATATTGTTGACATCCTCGGGTTCCTTACCTTCGAGATCGTCCAGACCCTGACTGAGGAGGCCCTCAAAGTCAAGGAGCGTGAAGACAACGAGAAGCACCGTCGTGGAGGCGCCGAAGCCGGTGAGAACATGAAGAAACGGAAGCGCGAGACCGGCCTGTTCGACCCACCCGAGGAGGGACGCACTCCCATTGAGCCACGACACGTTCGTGAGGCCTATCGCAAGCTGCAGGCTACTCCCCAAAAGGCCAAAGCTATGCTATTGCACAATGGCCGTATTCCTTACCGTTTCCCTCTTGCTTTGGTGAGTTTATATACACTTTCACTGTATGTTCTTATGCTAACAATGCCTCCAGATTTAACTCTTCGCTAACTTCGGCGTCAATTCTAAATTGACGCTCCTTCATGAATTACGCGCATGGCAGCGGGAGTTTGCGGACGATACCCAATTTTATCTTGTTTCATTTGTGCTGGTGACGGAACGAAGCTCCTTTAGGTGTTGTTTTTGAATTTACTTTTTTTAAATTAATGCCTGAATAGTTCACATTGTACCTCTGTTTCTACATTCCTGTACACGGTGTCTGGCCTAATCATTTGTCCGATAATTTCCTCGTAAATTGTAATTGTAAATAATGCAGTAAAAAGGAAGCTGTGACGAACTGAAAGAGAGTGGTCGACTATGGGAAATAGCCAGGTGATAGAGGTATTCTGGGACTATATCTGAATTACGCTCATTGACTTTGAATTTTAGACCAGCTCTCTCACACTCAATCACACTTTCTACCCCCTTTCCACCGCCCCACACTTTGACAACCTTCAAACCCGCCCTCCTTTCAATCAAGTCATACCACGCTGTGCTAGTCCGCTGTTTAGCAGAGAATAGGGTTAACATCATCATACCGAGTCCTGTAGTCTCCCAATGGGCACCAATGTTCGGCATAACGTTCTCGTTGAGCAATAGTCTGCTGTATCAAGTCGTCATAGCCTCTTTCACTCGTGTAAGTATTATTTCACACACATCGTCTGACCAGTTATGTAGAGTCGAGTGTATATAATAGACACGGGCTACCTGGGGCTAGTATAAGCAACATCATTCGAAATTGATATAGACAGAGTTGGAACGGGAAAGAGCTCTGCACTCGTACCTTCGACGGGCTGCTCATCATGGAAGTCATAACCCATTCGGATGATAGCCGGATCTAGATCCTTGATCTGGTCAATCATTATAGGCAAATCTTGAAGGATCAATTTTCCGGGGACGTTCGGATAGCGACTCTGGAATCTCTTCAAGTCATGGCCCACGTTGCCGCCTATGTCCACCAGGAATGGTGCATCTGGGCTAGAATCGGCACCGTCAATAAGCCTCTCCTGCACAGGGTAGACAATAGGGTCCATCCAGTGTGGGCGACCCAGGTTGTAACCACTAAGGTAATCATTCAGGTGATTTCCATAGCCCAAACCCCGCATCCAAGGAAATATGTTCTTGTCGGTACCATAGGCATACATTAGAGATGTGTCCCAGGGATCTGTCGGATTCATCCAACGCCGCTTACGGGAAAATTCGTGGAATTTCAAAGTGCCTGCACCAGTGGACGCGGTACTAATTGAGTAACAAGAAGTATCAGCTGCGCTGTTGCTTTATGGGGTTTCACTGACGGTCGAATGAGTACTCACAGGTCGAGATACCCGTGTCCAATCAGAGGAAGGCTCAGCGCCTTGGTATAGTTTGTAGGCTGGTACTCATCTTCCCCAACTTCAACGAGGAGTCCCATAGCACTGACATGTCGCATCAATCGACCTAGAGTACAGTTAGCTGGAACTTCGGGACGGGTTATGTGGAGCCTACTGAGAAGTTGGGGATCAACCCCCAGGCTCGCGATCAATTCGGTAACCTTCTGGGGTTGGTCGCCATTCTGAGCCATCAACACCCATAATCCCGAGTCCACACCAAACCCTATAGCCCCGATAAGACGAACCGGAGACGACTTCGTGAGATCGGTCAAACACTACTCCCAGCCGGGGGAGGACAAGCGTTCGACGCGGCTGAGAAGTCCCTTGAGAGTGGGTTCTCACGCCGTAGACCAATACTGGAGAGCGAGCAACCAGCATACACACTAGCTCAGAAGATACATTCAATGCGTCCTTCATGGTCTCACGAGAGTCTGTCGCCCAGAGAAGATGGCTCAAAATATCCGCACACTGAATTCAACGATCTGCTTTTGCACTCGTCTGGTCTAGACTCAGTGAACATGATGGAACTCATGTCTTTCATCTCACAGAATTTCCATATTTAAGTTGGAATGCAGTTTTTGATGGACAGAACAACCAGCATCAGGAGTCTGGCTCAATTCTAGCCGATTCTCAGGCGTGTGATGACAAGGATCACCCAGTTCGACACTATTCAACTCCTAACTTGATCTCAGTTGATCTTATGGCTGAGATCAACCGGCATGACTCGAGGACTTTGAGTGCCCAACAAAAGCTTGCGTGCGATAACAACATGGCAAGTAATGATCCACCGGTGCACAGAGATAGTATGTCTTTCAGCGTGCTCTTGACCGGCGCCAACGGTTTTGTCGGTACCGAAATCATACGTCAGCTACTGGAACACCGCCAGGTTAGTCGTGTCAATGGTCTTGTGCGTGGTGATACGGATACTGCGGCCAAACAGCGCACCATTGATACAGCTGTGAAAGCGCTGTGGTGGACTAATTAGCACGCGGAGAAGCTAGAGGTCTGGCGGGGCGACCTATCACTGCCACATCTGGGACTCGATCCAACACGTTGGGATTCTCTAGCCAGTGGTCAAGCAGTTAATGTAATAATTCACAGCGGTGCCACAGTGCACTGGACAAAAAGCTACGAAGTCCTAGAGGCCGCCAATGTTGGCTCAACCGTGGAGCTGTTACTCCTCGCTATAAGTCCCCCTTGCATGGGATTTCTGTGTTACGGGTGGTCGGCCTTGAAACTCTGATGAAGAGCTGGATGTTGCGAAGGAGCTCTCAGTCCCCGATGCTATCGCGTATAGCCAGACTGAATTTGTCGGTGAAGCTGTCGTCAAGCGCGCGGCGCAGCGCAGCCCATCCGGAACCAATCGGCTCGCTGTTTTCAACCCGGGATGGGTCATTGGCACACCAACTGAGGGCTTTTCTAACCCAGATGACTATATCTGGCGGCTGGCGACGACATGCATCAACCTAGGGGCGTACATCGCTGCTGGGGCGGACGGGTGGCTTTCCATATCCGACGTTACAGCCACGGCTACAGCGATTATTAACGCAGCACTGGGCAACGTAATGAAGAGAGTGGATGGGAAAGAGCCCGTGGATGGCATGACATGGAGGGAGTTCTGGGCCATTCTCGGGAGCCGAGGTTATAGGCTTCAGGCTAAGGTCATGGCAGAGTGGCTGGCTCTTGTTCGTGCTGATATTGAAGCTGCAGAGAGAAACATCCACTGTGGCCGCTAGCACACATGATTGCGGGGTTCCAGAACGATGAGCGAATGGTGGGTAGCTCGTGGCAGAAGCGTGGTAGAACGCCGTTGCGATTGAAAGATGCGGTAAAAAGAAGCGCTGAGTTCCTTGACAAAGTCGGCTTTTTACCCACGCCTTCAGACCAGAATAAGGAGAATATATAGGGTCGGGACAAAGGACCAATTCGGAGCTAAAAATGTGAAGCAAAAAGACCCTAGGGGAGGGAGCATATCAGTATTCAAATTCATTTGTCTTCATTTCCGCTCAACGCGTTATATACGTCCTAAAGAAAAGACTATGTTCCTGTTTCGAGGTTCCTTTTAGAATAGACTTATTCGTGATGCGTTCGGCGCCCTAAAGAGATTAGTTAGAGTTTCTGTTGCACATATTCAAAAGATCCAAAGGAACATAGAAAAAAAAAAAACATACACTCAGCCAATTCCTTCAAACTCAGCTCCCGAATGTCATTGACATGAGGAACGTTGCCCTGTACAGCACCCTTAACAGTTTCATAGGCACGGCCAATCATGCTCTTGTGCGCAACAACATGTGTGGCCAAGTTGGCCTGGAGCTTAATAAGACCAATGCGGGGGTCTGATGGTCCACCATCGTGAACACCATCGCCCATATCGCCAAGCCATGCCTTGAGTGCAGGCGAGTAGTACTTCTTCACGATAGCGGGATCACCAATCACTGATGCAGTGCCTGAGATGGAGGCCCAGGCTCCGCTGCTGAGGTCCAGGAAGGACATATTTGTTTCTTTGGGGTGCACGGTGAGATCCATTGTTTTGCCGGAGAAGAGGTTTGTGTGGAAGATGAGGTCAACGCCGCCGTTCTCCTATTTGGGGGGATTGATTAGCATGTTCTTTTCGTTTATTGTGGCTCTACTCATACCGTCGCGGCTAATGCCATGCATCGTGAGGCCAGAAAGTCGCCCTCTGACTGCTTGGTTGTCAACATGCCAAATTTAACTATGTTGATAAATTCAACCAGCTCTTCGATCTTCTGAGGGAGAGGCGGGTCTTCGAAGTTCTGGGTCTTGTAGGGATCCACGGGGTGGCTGCCCGTCTTGGTGTTGATCGTGGCATCTGTAGTAGACATTTTTGTTTGATGTTTAAGTAATTAAAGAATATAATAAAGTAAAGAGTCTGAGAAAGCTGGAAGAAGGAGAAGAAGCTATAAAGGAACTATGTATACACGATTGTCAATGTGACGTCACCGATAAGATCAGGATTAGGGCTAGAGATTGAGGTCAAGTTCCAAGTTCACTACATTCACTGCATCACAGCACCCAGAAAGCTTGGAATTCTGTGTAGATCAGGTCGCCACAGGACTAACTCTCTGAGAATGTGTCTCGACATGGATGTATATCCGTCAGAGTCCAATTTGGATTCCCCGCATCGAATATTCTGCGAACCTCCATTACATCATGTCTATGCAAATGTCTCTTGAAAATGCTGTTATATAAAGGGTAACATGAGTAATCTTTTGTGAGCATGATTGCTAGATCGAATTCTAAGTCATTTTCATGCCGACGACGTCCTGGTCAATCGTACAGGGAGAAATATGTCGGCATTTGTCGATTGACTTCCGAACTCGGCCAACCTAGCATACATGGCTGAAAATTCGAGTTATGGCTCAATCAATAGTTGTATAATGTCCTCTAAATCTGCTATCGAGGTACCATGTTCTGGCGAGTTCATCAGTATGGTCTTCGAACCACATGCAAGCCGACACGAGATAGTGTCTCACTTCTGGGGGAAATGCCACAACAAGTGCAGCAGAACAGCCATAATGCCAATCATAAGGGCTATACAGCACGATATTAGCCAATCTCTTTATTAAATGTGGAGAAGGTAGAACTGAAGAGCGAACAAACCTTCATGTCCCCAGCTCTCCATCACCTTAATAGCTCCCCTTTTCCCGTGTGTCCTCATTCTAAACCAACCGGGCATTAAATCCGTTCGGCATGTCTGGCCATTAACAAGCATACAGCCTCCCTTACCCCGCCGACACTCAAGATGCCACCGGCGACGCTCCATAATGCCGCAGACTCGTCCATTACAAAATGACTCGTCCGTACTGAACGAGCACTTCTCCATGGGGCATTCGAGCTTGTGTTCAAAACGGTCGATGAGCCAGTCAACCTTCAGGCGCACTCCTGTAAAGACTATTGAGTAGAAGTGACGGCTGCTGTGTTTTAGAGCAAGAGCATCTGGATACGAAAGGTAGGTGCTTATTTGGATGTGGAGTTCCGAGGGGAGGGTCATTAGATTGGCGCTGGTGGATTGAGAACGGGAGGGGAACTGGAGTGACTCCATGTTTTTAGACTTGTTTTCAGAGGTTGTTTCTTGTAGCTCAATTGTGTACATTTGACGTGAGGGTGGTGTTGTTCATCTTATACGAGCAGGTCGAAAACTGTTGCCTGAAATCGCAGCCACCGACGCTGATTTCTAGTTGAAGTTATTTAACTCAATACAATTATCAATTGTTGGATTAACCCAGAACAGCTGCCTATTTTTTTTTAGCGTCGTCAAAGACATGTATACATAATTGAAGGCGTGGGTTGTGTTGTGACCATGTGGAAAGGCTGAAATCAGTACCGCTTACATAATCTTCAATATCGGCCTCAACCCGACCTTGATCTGGCAAGCTCCAACTTTTAAAGATCGCCACTCACCAACCTTCCACTACATCTCCCCAAAACAAAATCTGAATATCTACCACAAATATGTCAAACCCAAACGCCTACGGCACCCCAGTGTCGGACACGGCCTTCCGTAAAACCTGGGACCGTGAAGAATATGCCAAAAAAGCGGCCGACGCCGAAACAAAACGCAAAGCCGAAGGCAAAGCCCGCTACGAAGCGAAACTACTGGGCAAGAAATACCATGCGCCAGTCGACTACAGCATGCTCGAGGATACTACAGCCCGCAACCAGCGCCTGGACGTCGCGTCCATGGTGGGCAAGACCATGATTGTACCCGCGGGCTCGGGAATGGGCAAACGCGGCCTTGGTGCCGGGTTTTACTGCAAGGACTGTGATCTTACCTACAAGGATAACTTGCAGCTTGTGGAGCATTTGAACAGCAAGCAGCATTTGATTGCGACGGGACAGAGTGGCGAGGTGAAAAGGGCGAATGTTGAGGACGTGCGCTTGCGGTTGAGGATGCTTTCGCATCGGAAGCGACAGAGGGACGAGGAAGAGCGCAAGGCTTGGCAGCTTGATCTGGGGGTGCGGCTTAAGGAGCGGGAGGAGATTGATGCTAAGGAGAGGGAGGAGAAGAGGCGCAAGCGCAATGAGAAGAGGAAGAAGAACAAGGTTAAGAACGAGGATGATAGCTGGGAGGGCCGGCTGGGAATCATTTCCTGAGTTTTGTTCTCGGGGTGCGCGTCCTATTATTGATACCCATGGTGTTTTGGCATATTTTCCAGGCTTTCTTTTTATGATCATGTTCTTCATGTGCAAAAATAGCACTTCCAAATTTCAAATTGCGAGCTTAAAAATCTAACAAGGGTTCTCCAACACCTAGAATAACGCCTAACATGCAAATCATATCATCCGAAAACATATATTGACTGTTGATTTAGTCGGTGCACTCGATGGCTTCGAGTCGCTGCATTGCTCGGCCACCTTCCTTCTCGAATTGACCAACAAGTCGCTCGCATTCTCTCTTCAGCCGTTCTTCGCCATTCTTTGCGTTCCACGCGATCCATTCTTGGACTGTCATTTTCTTCTCTGGGCTGGTCAAGCCAGCTTTCACGCCTTTGAAAAGTCCAGATAAATCTGCATTTTCCTTGTCGCTAGCCTCCCCGAACAGCACTTCATCAATATCCACCGGTGTCCATGGCTGGCCGGAAGGTCCAAATCCACCATTGGCGTTGCGCTTGGATGGTGATGGGGTGCTAACTCCCAGAGGGGCTCGGAACTCGGGATGCTTCGGTGTTGACTGAACAGGTGGACGGGATACTGAGGGTCGTGACGATGGAGGCCGGTTTTCGGCATCTGATGACTGAGGTGATAGCGAGGGAGTGTTTTGGTGAGCGGGCGGAAGTGGTGAAACTGCCCGGTTAGAGCGTTTTGAATCCCGCCGAGAGTCATGCACTTCGTGAGCGGAGGTCTGGCTTTGGACTAGGGTCTCTGCAAGGTGCTCTTCGTGTGGAATATCGCTATACCGTTTGGCGGTCTTTTGCGGTAGACTAGGTGTCTTCCGATGAGATTGTGGCTCGGGAGACGTTTCTTGTGGAGGGGGAGAAGGCTCCTGGGGAGGGTTGACCATCTCAAGTTGGTCAGGCAAATCATCTGTAGTCTCCAATTCATCATGTTCCTCAACCAACGGCTCAACGCGATATTCTTCGACTGTGGGTTCAAGAACAGGAGCTGGCTCTTCCTTTTTCTCGGATTTCTTAGGCTTTTTCTCTTTCGTTGATGTAGCATCCTTCTTCTTAGAACCCTTCTTTGGTTCAGCCTTGGCCATTGGTTCTTCAGGCTCCGGTGCATCCTCCGGCTCCTTGTTGACAATCTCGACAGAGATGAAGGAGTCGTGACACTCGGAATCATTCCGAACATCGGGAGCCCCAGGTTCTGAAGATCCTCGCGGCTCTGGCGCCTGTGCTTTTATCGTCTCTTCGGTCTTAGTCTTCTTTGTCCCCTTTTTTTTGGATGCTTTTGCCACCTTTGTCTTTGGGGCTGGTAGTTCAGGTGCCTCCGGTTCATCATCAACTGGTTGCACGTGAGAATCTGAACGGTTCTCATGATCACTAACTTCCTCTACTTGATCATGTATGGTCGGCTTGGGGGGTTTAGCCACAGCCTTGGACATTTTGCTCGATTTTGTCTTCTTCGATGCCCGTGGCTCTGCTGGCTCAGCCTCGACCTCAGGCTCGGGTGGCGCAGGTTTAGGGATATCTGCTTCGAGGCCTGCTTCAATTTCCGCTTCGATCTCCGAGTCACGAGGGGCTCGCGCCTTTGGCGGGGCTTTTAATGCAACAGGCACATCGGAGACCTTGCGGGCCTTGGATGTTCCCTTTTTCGTGGGTTTGCGACCTCTGCTAGTTTCTTCTTCCGAAGCAGCGTCATTCACTGGGTCTGCATCGGCCATGGCAGAGTCACTATGTTCGTAATTGTAGCTGCGAGCGATGCTGCTGCTGCGTGTTCTTGTAGCGCGTCTCTTCGCCGGGGGTTCTGCTGGCGGCTGCGATTGGTCTCTTTCCTGCGTGGCAATTGGGTTTAGTTCATCCTTGATATCCTCACTGGTCCTCTTCTTTCCTCTGCCTGCACGTTTGGGTTTGATAGGCTCTGGTTGGGCAACTTCTTCGACGTTGGCTTCAACTTGGCTTTCCACCTCCGCTGATTCTTCCTTCTTAGTCTTGGTCCCCTTTGATTTGCTCTTGGGTGCCTTCTTTGTAGATTTGGATTTTGTTGTGGCTTGGGACATGATGCTGTGGTCCATGGAGTCATCCATTTCCATATCATGCGTTTCGGATGTAACTGGATCAACTGATTGGGTTGAAAGGCGGGAGGTAGTTTTGGAAACCCGAGGTTTCTTGGCACGAGTGGTTTTGCTCTTCTTTCCTGGCGGCTGGGCGAAGACAAAGAATGAACAATCAGAGGAGCGGCGATAGTGTTCGTCACTGGGGGAAGTTAGCAACCGTCTAACTAGGAAGGAGCGATGAAGACTCACAATGGGTCATCCTTAGGTTCCCAGCCATCCAAAGACAACTTGCAATAGACACAGCTGGCTAGGTCATTACTGTCGTCTGTAGGGCAGAAATACCATCCGCCTTCGACCATCTATCGTCATTGTAAGCTAAAATAAGATGAATACGGCCAGGTCGCTCGTTACCTTCTCTGACTGGCATACCCAGCCCTTTTTCCCGTCATGAGGCCATGCCGTACCAAATGTTGACAGTCTCGCTTGTGTAATCCTGTCACCTGTAGGGTCTTCAATCGAGGCGGGATTAGAGCTGCTCTGTTGGAGGTCCATCATAATGGCCCATCCGCAGTCGGGGGCATGTTTGAGATGCTCTGTGACGGGGTTGTCGTCCTCCTCCCAGCCATCCAGCGCCCGGTGGCACTCGAAACATGTTGTGTTGTCGGGATTTGTCTCGTATGGTTTGTAGTAGAATCCGGCGTGTGCTAACTGTAATCACGATTAGTCAATCACTTTGAAATAAGCGCGTGTAACCTCTTTTAGAAACGGCATACCTCAGCTGGTGAAGGTCGCTGGTGCGGCCATGTAATCGCTTTAGGTGTTTTTGTGCCGGAAGATCTGCGTTTCTCCGGCTTCAACACTATATCAAAGCTGGCTAGGCGGGCCGCAAAGGTATCCATTTCAGAGCCCATGGCGAGGTATCAGGGCAATTAGAGACAGTCGGTACTAATTCCCGACATGTAAAGGGACCTTTTGTGGAGAGAGTAGGCGAATATTGTCGAAAGTGTCGTTGTTGTTAATCCTCCGCGTCTGTTTACTTTTGGTTGTTATGCAACTCGACACGCGCCCACGTGACTATTACTCAGCACCCGATTTAGAAGCGGAGGAGGACGGGGAGTACGTCAGAGCCGGAAATGTTGACGGAGCACCCAAATTCATTCCACTTCAATTCACTCATTTGCTTTCTATGCGGGCTCTTTGACTTGACTCAATCACTGCGCTACGCGCCCCGATTCCTTTTGTCCCAACCCCAATCATGCCGGGAGTAACAGTATGTCAGATCCCCCACTGTACCCGATGATCTCGCTACAACTTCTCTACTAGATGGTTGCTTCTCGAGGAGCTAACCCCAGCTCGCTCTGGCGCTCTCGCACCCTTCTCTCGTCCCCGCGTATTGTTCCTTCTTCATCTCGTTTTCTGTCATTCAATTGTCGGTCGATTACTTCCTACAATGGCCGACCCTCGGCAAATAATAGCGCTTCGACGTCGCGTCTGCTATGCAAGGTGACCACCAACAAGTCATCCTCCTCATTTTCGACATCTTCATCCTCGCTGTTACCCGACAACTGGTACGACAATCCGGACTTGTCAATTACGAATTTCTCGGAACTTCCCTCTAAAGACTTTGGTGTCAACCAGCACATGATTATAAACCAAGATTTTAAGGAGGCATTGCGAATGATCCTTTGGCAGTTCAAAGCACCAATTCGATACGCATTTGCCTATGGATCGGGTGTGTTTCCCCAGAATGGCAGCGGAGCTCCGTCCAGCTCATTACACCCCTCGGCACCCACAGCCATCCAAAATATGCAAAAGGGCTCCGGGAAGATGATTGACTTCATTTTTGGAGTGTCATACTCCCAGCATTGGCATGATATCAATCTACACCAACATCGTGATCATTATTCTGGATTGGGTTCGCTGGGGTCGTACACTGTCTCCCAAGTACAGGACCGCTTCGGCGCGGGTGTCTACTTCCATCCTTATATCACCGTGAACGGGACAATGATCAAATATGGTGTGGTGAACCTGGATACGTTATGCCAGGACCTCACCCAGTGGGACACCATGTATCTCGCAGGTCGTTTGCAGAAGCCCGTCAAGATCTTGCGGGACCACCCGAAGGTGCGATTGGCCAACCAGATGAACTTGTTGTCTGCTTTGCGAGTCGCACTGTTATTACTGCCAGAAAGATTCAGTGAGTTCGAGTTATATAGCACAATCGCAGGTATGAGCTACATGGGAGATCTACGCATGGCCCTCCCTGCCGAGGACCCCGGCAAGGTGCGAAATATTGTTTCAGGACAAATGGCACACTTCCGCCGCCTCTACGCGCCACTCATTGAAAATCTGCCCAATGTCACGTTCCGGGACCCCCGCTGCAGCAACGAGGACTGGATGGATGACCCGGACGCCATCTTAGCCATGGCGCAAGATATGGATCCAGTGATGCGTGGTAATATGGTTCGTCGTCTGCCTGAATCTTTCCGACAAAAGTTGTACTTCCAGTACCAGTCTCGCTTTGGAATCCCTCGAGCCGATTTCAATAAGATGGTTCAGGACAGCAAAGATTCGGACGAGGTTCTTCGCCGGCCCCAAGGCGGTTCGTTTGAGCGACGGATTGCCGGGGATGGTCAACTTCAGGAGGAGGTCGCCAAATCCATTGAGAAGACAATCCGCTGGCCAAGTACTGTCCAAACGATCAAGGCACCGTTCACAGCAGGCCTTGGTAAGAGTTGGACCTACATCATGGAAAAACGTGATAAGCACAAGAAATCTCAAATGGCAGCCGCTTCAGCACTCGAGTCCGCCCCTGGGGCGAAGAAGCCCACCCAAGAACCGAAGCCATTAGAGCCAAAGGAGACAAAGAAAGAATAGGCGACTCCAATGTATTTTTGACGAATAGCCCTAGGTGCAGACATCTAGCATATGGAGGCGTTGTGGAATTTTGCGACCCATGTATCAAAATCATCAATGATGTACCTGATATCTGTGCATCAGCAGGAAATGTTTATCAGGCCCACTACATACATACGGACTATATAGACCCTTTCATTTGTTGAATGAACCATACAGAATCAATTAGTTTTTGTTCCCCTTTGTTTTTCTCCAATACAATAATATTATATGCTCCGTACCAAGTGTGCCTACTAGTATATCCTTGATTTCCTCCAGGTCTTGGTTTTCCCTTGCTGTTTTAGTACTCACCTCTTGCTGCTTGTCACTCGCCTGCTTGTGGATTCTTATTAATGTTAAACGGAAATGCTTTCTACAATCAACGAACTTAGCCATTTACGGGGTAGTAAGTGATTTGCTCCATGTGGTGTGAATAATTTCAAGCTTTGAGGGAGTCCTGGCGGAATGAACTCTAATAATACATTTTGAATAAGAGGTTGCAAGTGGAATGATCTAATAATAGGTATAACCAACCGTAGAATAACCCGACTCTAACCAACTCATTCGTGCTCCAACTCGATTCTATCCAATGACTTTTTCGCCCAAGACGCAAATAATTCAGTGAGCCAAGTGGAAGTAGAAATAGGTCGGCGTTGCGGGTGGCTCAGGGGGGGAAAACATAGCCAGGTGGACGTGGAACCACTTCATAACGAGGGATATCATCGGAGACTTTGATCCTGCCAGGAGTACTCATGTCATTTGAGCTTGTGTTCGAAGTTGTACCATCGAGGCTCGAAATTGGAAATTGAGTCAATGGAAGGGTAGTATTGGCAGGTTGGAGAGGATCAGTTTTGGTGGCGTTTTCCCTTGGATTTTTGTTGGCTTCTTGGCCATTGGTATTTGCAGTATTGTCCGGCCGAGGAGTGACTGTGGCTGGCTCGAAATCTCGCGCACAAGAACGACAAGCCAAGAGTTCATACCGGTTTCCCTCAATGCCTTCGGGAACCTAAGGTGACATTAGCATGATTCGTCACCGAACCATCACGGGAAGGTCCCGACAACTCACAGTTTCGCAGGACTTGTGCAGTTTATTGCAATGCTTGCAGTTCTTGCCATCGTATGTCTCGGTATAGCACCGAACGACAAAGGGCTAAGCGAGGCCGAATCAGCCTCGGTCCACTCGCGTGCGGACAGGCGCAAACAAGTCATACACCTTGTGTGGTGACGAAGAATGGGGTTCCGCAACTTGTGCTGAGATCGCCGGACGGGAGGCATCCAGGAGTTGAAGCTAAGATGTGGCAATTAGTTTCGAAAGCTCCTTGACATGGTATCCAACAACCATGTATAGGAGAATCTTACAGTTATTAGCCATTTGAAAGAAGAGGCCATGTTTGGATTGGCGGAGGCACGGAGGAGAGTATCGAAGGAAGGTTTATTTCTATATTGCATATAACCATCGTAAGTAGAATGTCCAAAAATAAGAGAGGGAGGGATCTTACGCTCGGTGTCTGATTTTCCAGATTCCAAAACCAACAAGAAAGCCCACTACCCCGACACAGCACACTGCTGTGATCAGGACTTCAAGCATCTCCCAAATCTTGTAGTTTCCAGATTTGGTTCATTTGCTATGGTCGTATCATTCATTTTGATCATCGTGGTGGTATATAAATCGAAGACGCTTGAAACACAGGTTCAAAAAAGAAAGGGTTGTTCGCAGCATTTTACGATTTGTGAAGAGACCTTTTATACAGGCAGATGCTACCCGACTTTGGGGTATAATACCCAATATAAATCTCATGTTTCCCTCCTATATACTTGATCTTAGTGCGGCCCTGAATGGAAACTACTTCTAAAGTAGATTAACATAGTTGCCTACTAAGGCTCATTCATATATACAGCATTTATAGTACATGGACCTATTAATGCTATTAGATTAGATAATCCATGTCAACAACGTACTCATCAAACCATCATCTGAAGTGAATCTGAATTGAATTTGAGGAAAATTGGCAGATCTCTTGGCCGCTAGTTTAAGGGTAGGTGAGTCTTTATAAGGTAGACTGTTGTGGGTAATAACCAATGACAGAGTTATGTGCCGGTGGCATACTTAGCCGCCCGTAGTAGAGATATATGGCTTCAAGGGAAATACATGATTATAATGACAAGATAAACGGACAGTCTTTTCCAAGATTGATATAACCCAAGCTTATCATGTTAACATCCCTGAAAGAAGGAACCCTAGGGGGGAAAGCCGTTTGAACCCTAGTCAGGGCTGTACAGCATCTATGATTGATATGATATGAATTAACTTGCAAAATATCCTGTTCTGCATGTATATAGACGATAGTATATATGTAGATAGTAGTTATGTAGGTGTACATTATTAGCGAGGCTCCAAATAGAAAGAGTGCGAGTCATGCCCGAGCCATTGGAAGTGTGCAAAAGATCTCAGAGGCAACATCTCCAACGCCAACGCTAACAATCGCATAAGGGGGAATAATATAAAATAAAATAAAAACAGAGAACAGGAATTTGTAAACAAAGAAGAAGGTATAGGGGAATGCAAGATGTGTACATAGTCTCAACCGAAAAGAGACTCCAGCCAAATATTCCATGTACAGGAGACAACAAGCCTCGACCCAAAATGACCAAGAAAGGAAGAAGAAAAATAAAAAGGAAAGGAAAGAGAGCCATCACATCATATCATATCACATCACATCACATCGCATCAACCTGAGAAACCCTAAGTGTCAATGCTCATGTCGTGATAGCAACCCACCAACATCATGAAGTTCAACATCAGCATCGGCCGTCAAATCCGAAGACCCCGACATTGAAATCAAACGCGGCCTACCAAAAGCCGACGCCGGGAACGGCAGATCCGCAGGACCAGGAAGCGGCGACCGAAGCCCATGCGCAGCTCTCGACAGCCCAAAGATTCCCAAATCCTCCAAAAAGGCCCTACTCCCGGCGCCTCGGCGACGCTGCATAGGCTCCACAGGAGAGGACAAGGTAGTCTGTGCACGCACATGATCCGACCCAGACTCCGGCAATGCTCTTGTAAGCAAACCGCCGACATCCGAGAACGAGACACGCCGCGACATGTCCGACGTCGGCGAGATCTCGCGCGGGGACTCGTTTGTGCGCAGATACTCGCGCGGTGTGGCTTTCGGGCCGAGACTATCTGTCGCGGAGCGGTCGTCGTCTGAGCGACGGGGTGTAGTGAACGACCATGTTGGATCAAGGGTTCCTGTTTTTGCGACTGCTAATGGCATTTGAGCTGATGGGCATGTTGGTAGTGGTCTTGGAATTGGGACACGAGTTCCATCTGAGGTACTGGGGAGTTTGTATGTATCTGGATCTAGACGGATTCCCAGACCGTCTGCTAGTTCTGAGTCTGAGCCCCATTGGTGTTGCATGACTGTGTTTCTGCGGAAGAAGGATTTATCCATGCTTTCTGTGACGGAGGCTGAGCCTTGGGCGCGTTTGTATTTTAGTTTCTTGACGCCGCGGTCTCGGACGAAGGAGCCTATTACTAGGACGTTTGAGACTGCTGTTGCGGCGAGGATTTCGAAGGAGGCGAGGAGGGAGCGGTATGGTTGGGAGCCTCCGTGTTCGATTACGGAGGGGACGCGGTATGAGGTTATGGCGACCAATATCAGGGATAGGCAGAAGAGGGATGAGAGGGCGAGTCGGCGTTTGAGAGGCATTTGCACCATGAGGATTATGGGCACTGGGATGGCGACGAGGAGGAGGTCGGTTATCACGTCGCAGGTGCCCATTGTTATTAGGTTGACGTAGCCGCTGCGGCAGGTTGGGCCTGGGTCTGGAGTGACCTGCCAGTAGTGGTAGAAGGGCTGGCATTCAGCTAGGGTTGCAACGACCACGGCCACTAGGGTTGAGACGAGGAAGAAGGAGATGAAGCGGAGGAATAAGGTTGTTGATCGGCGCCAGGTGAGCCCTGTGACTCGCTTTAGAAATTCGCATACAGTCACTTTGGCGGTCCAGATGCTATAGTTGTTTGTGAGTCACTTTTGAACTAGCAGATCCAATGGGGGTGTCTTACAAGATGGCGTAGAAGATACGCGCAGCAAGAACCAGCTTACTGCCTAGTTCTCTGTTCAATATCTCCGTCTCTGTCAAGGCTGTGGTGGTGGTATTGTTGGTTCCCAACACGAGAACGAAATGCACGAGGACCATGCGGATCATCAAGGGAATGATGGCGATCATCATGACTTTGTCCTCGGTGAAAAAGCGCTCAACACGAATATAACGACCACATACGCGGACGACGATTATAACCAATGAGAATATAGTAGCCCACCAGCTCATCATGAGCGTCGGATTGATCTGGGTTCTGTTCTGGAAAGCTGGCGGTGTCTCTTGATAAATGCCACGCGGGACCAGCGACATGGCCACGGAGGCCATGGAGGCCATTATGCCAGTAAAAACAGCAGACGCGCAGAAAGCGATTCCCAGTGCTTTTTACATTGCTCACACGTGGGAAAGTGTGGGGATGTTTTTTTAGGTAGGGTTATGGGGCGGATTGCGGAGACCAAAAATGAAGACGATCTTGACAGATGAGAAAAGATAATATAATGCCATATTGGAATGGATCGGGAGAGATAGGGGGAAATTAATAAAAGGTTTCAAATGGTTCAAATATCCTTGGAAGACGAGAGGAGAGGGGAAAGGGATCAAGGATGACTAGATAAGCCAAGCCTCCCATATAAACACAGCCAGTGACATTCGACTGGCTAATCAGGATATACTTCTTTTTTTTTAAGCGTCTCACCTTTCAGATCTGTGTTGCGGTGAATGTGAATATCATACAATTAGAACAAAGAAATAACAAAGAAATAACGGTGATAACTTTAGCATGACATTGTATATACGGGGTAATATTCCTCCAATAAGGAAGACTACACGCATGTAGGTATATAATATATAATATACCGTATAATATGTACCCTGGTAGGAAGGGGAACGGGCCTTTTGATAAAGTACCTAGGTAAGGGTTTACGATGTACACGTGGACTTTTACTTCTTTCAAGATAACTAGTTAACTAGTTATAGTTACCAACAACATAGGTACCTAGGTAAAGCCTGAATATCCACTTGGGCACAGATCCATGGATGAACAGTGTATATTAAAGGGTATATATTAAAGAAAGAGTATATTCAAGAGACCAAAAGGAAATAAGATAAATGAAACAATTTTTACTTCTATCCCCCCCAATGAGTATCTACTCCGTTACCTCCGACGGACAATGTTATCTCGCCAAACCTTATGATCTCCCCAAAATGATTAATCGCGCAACCCTCATCCAACCACAGCTGCCGCCGAGTCTTCCCGTCTCTCAACACGAAGCGACTCAATTCCAGACCCAGCACGAAGTCCACTCATCACAATCTGTAACTCCTTAAGGAACTTAGTAACTTCCGCCTCCGTACCGACAGTGATACGGAGACAGCCCTCACACCCAAGTTCTTTCCCACGGAAGCGGACAACCACACCACGTTTCTCCGCCATAGCCTCGTAAGCCGCAAGCGCAGTCACGTTACTCGGTCGGTCCTTGGCGTCCAGAATTTGCACAAGCAAAAAGTTGGCATCGCTACCGCCAAGGAATTGCCCCACACCGGGGATCGTCGGTAGCTCCGTGAGCAAACGGTCGCGTTGTACGATGATCTGCGAACGGAAACTGTGCATCACTGCCAGATTGGGTTCTATGAGTGCTGCGGAGGCAAGCGCGCTTGTTGGGCTGGAGATGTTATAAGGGGCCTTGAGGCTGTTGAGTAGACGTGCGACTTCCACGCTGGCGTAGGCCACACCGAGACGGATACCGGCCAGACCGAATGCCTTGCTGAGTGTCTGCATGACGACTAGGTTGGGCCACTCGGTCACCCACTCTGCCAGACTAGAGCCTTCAGGCGCAAAGTCGATATATGCCTCGTCAACCACCACGATGCCGTTCCATGTTGGGTGCTCGAGGACCTTGCGAATATCCTCTTTACGGATCAAATTCGCGGTTGGGTTGCCAGGCGAGCAGATGTAGGCCAGCTTGATTGATGGGTCGGCCGATAGGGCCTCATTGACTTTATCGGCTTGGAGGTGGAACCCGTTCGTAGCGTCGAGTGGTACCTTGACGATCTCGAGGTCGTTTACCTGCGCGCTGACGCTGTACATTCCGTAGGTCGGGGGACATGTGAGGATCTTGTCCTTGCCGGGGACGCAGAAGCAGCGTAGGAGCGCGTCAATGGCTTCGTCCGAACCAACGCCGCAGAACATATGCTCGGGGAGGAGGGTCTTCGGGGTGTGGTGGTGGGTATTGCGGAGGTTGCAGAAGAGCTGCTTCAGCTCAATCTGGTGACTGGGGGGCACCCATGGTTAGTTCAAATTGGTCTGAATGAGACGCGACGGTAGCGTTTCACTCACGGATCGGGGTAGCGGTTCAGACCGAGGAAGTCAATCTCCGGCTTGGAGGCTCCCGTGGCATTACCGGTCGGGGAGGATTGCAATGCTCCCTCGCTGTTCAGGGCAAGACCAGGACCAAAGGCATTCTCGTTGGCGTCGAGGAGGACGTTCGTCCCATCATCTTTGTAGTCACTGACTCATTAGCTCGCCGATACCGGTGATTCGGGAAAGGGCAGCACATACTCTCTGGCGCATCGGTAAGGTTGCAATGCCAGGATATTAGGACGGGCGCATGTGGCCAAATTGAAGGGAGATTTTGAAGCCATTGTGGTGAAGAATGTGAGATGTTGAAGTTCCAAGGTTGGTGGGGAGCCCCAGGTGGGGGATTTTATCGGCACTCTATGACTCAAAATGCCGATCTATATATTTCATCTTTTAGATGCATCTCTTGATAGAGCTCGTTGCAACACAATTCAAAGGCTACAGAGAAGCCTGCATTCACCTACAAAAAGAGCACATCTAAAAGACAAAAACATATCGAGTGTTCTTGTACATAATATTCCTAATATTGTTTCGGGCCAACCAGATCGGATTATCAAAGTAAAATCAAGCAATAAGCAAGGTCACTCTGCTATTCAACCCTTCCTGGAAATTCGCTTCCACCATTGCGTTTTACCACCCTGGCACTGCGTTCTCTCCTGCATTCTCTCTTGGGGTTTCTCCTGTGGTTGCACTTGGGGTTTCCCCACGATTGGCGGCAAAAAGAAAGCCTCCGCCGTCTGGATGACACAAGCCGGGTTATCGTCGTACAGTTTCGTTTTGAAATCATCCACAAAGCCTTCTCTCTCTTCCGCAGTATACTCGAAGCCTCGTTCACTTGAACAACATCCACATGTTGGCGTACAGTGTCCGATTCCCTTGTTTCTTTCTGTCACTTCGTGGCGGATCTGACAGCATCCACAGCTTCAACTACAGCAACCGCCTCTCTTCACGCAGTCCTCGACCAGTTCTTTCCGGAGGTACCAAGCTGTATTTTCTCGTAGGGCATCATAGGACGTTTTGATAGGCCCGGTGGGAAGCATTGTTTCGGCAAGGTAATGTCTGTATTCGGCCTGGCCATATTGACGGAGTAGACCCGTAAGCTCCTTCCCAGGGCTCCCGTTTGGGTCCCAAGGATCGGGGCATCGGTAGAACCTTGAAAAA
>LACB01000394.1:0-26030 GCA_030142185.1 Penicillium thymicola
GGGGGGGGGGGAAATAAGGTTAGCGCCGCACGGAATCATCAGGCCTCCGATTGGTTGAACTTTGGCAGCCGCAGGCTTATCTTCGCTATGGGTTGCCCTCGTGAAGTCAGATCTGTGGGACCCACCTGTTTGGTGGTGAATTGTGATGGAACACCAGGCAGAGAGGAGAAAGAAAAAAACAGGTCAAAATGTAGGGAAATACTCAATCGAGTTTTCTCACAAGTCATTTACCTTAATTGGTGCGAAGTAGTATGGCATTCCCAACGAAAACCGGCATCAATACGGAGATCCCTTGCGACCAAACAACATGGGATCCGGAGGTGCAAGAAAAGAAAAAAGTTGAAGATGCGACATGGCAAAGTGTAAGTCCAGCATCCTCAAAATCCTTCAGGGAAATAGTCCTAACTATGTCTCTAGAGGAAGAAGATCTTCGTGGTCTTTGTTGGCCTCCTCACGTTGTTTAACAGCGTCTTCGACTCAACCATTCCGGGCGGTGGAATTAAGTTCATTTCCAGGGCCCTGGATGTCAAAAGCGAGACTCAACAGGTGCTGCCAACCTCTGTCTACCTGATCGGGTACGTGACAGGACCTCTGGCGTTTGGGCCCATGAGCGAGCTGTACGGTCGGAGGCCAGTGATGGTGGGAACTTTCGTTCTTTTTACTATATTTACCCTCGCATGTGCTGTTGCGCCCAACTGGCCGGCACTCATTATTTTCCGAGCTCTCTGTGGCATCTGCGCATCTAGTCCGATTGTCGTCACTGGAGGGATTTTCGCCGATGTGTATCGCTCTCCTCTTGCCCGGGGACGAACCATAGCGCTGTCAATGGCAGTCACCACCGCTAGTCCGCAGTTTGCACCACTAGTTGCGGGATTCATTGCACCAGTTGACTGGAGGTGGATCTTTTAGTTGTCGCTAATCTTCGCCGGTGTCACCTTGGTCCCGGTGCTATTTCTCCCCGAAACATTCAAACCTGCCCTCTCTCGTCAGCCACGAAAGCGCGGTGAAGGCATTCTGGTGAAAACCTTTACTCGACCGCTGTACATGATATTTCATGAGCCAATCATAACGTTCACTTGTCTTTACTTGTCCTTCGCAAGTGCAATCTTCTGTGAGTAGCGCATTCCCCGAACATCGGCCCAGTAAACTAATGTGAGAAGTTATGTATTTTGAGGCGTACCCCTTGATCTTCCAAGGTGTATATGGAATGAGTGGTGGTATCGCTGGACTGGCGTTTCTCCCAAGTATGTATTGACGTCACCAAAAGGATACGAAGTCTTGAGCTAACTCGGTGTTAACTCAATCTAGTTGCTATTGGAGCCTGTATGGGGATGGCCAAATTTTTAGCATATGACTCGTTTCTCCAGCGCTCAAAACTGCGAAAGGCCAAATGGTCCATAATTGAAGAGTATCAACGACTTCCTTTGGCATGTTTAGGGGGACCACTCTATGTATTGGCCCTGTTTTGGCTGGGCTGGACTTCATCCGTGGAGTTTCATTGGATAGTCCCCATGCTGGCAGGAATACCATTTGGGATGGGCTTCTTCCTCATCTTCGTGGCTCTGATCAATTACTTGATTGATGCTTATCACGAGTACGCGGCTAGTGCGATGGCAGCCGCTAGCTGCTGCCGGAGTGTTTTCGGAGCAGTTTTGCCTTTGGCAGCCGCTCCTATGTTTAACCGACTGGGCATAGCATGGGGTTGTAGCCTGCTGGGATTTTTGAGTCTTCTCATGACCTTGATTCCCTTTGTGTTCATGCACTACGGTGGTCTTATTCGGTCGAGAAGCAAGTTCCGGCAACAGCTACAGCATTCATGAGATTTATAGCCTAGAAATACGGGTGGCAAACAATAAGCAATAGCGAAAGGGAGATAGATAGTACACCGCTAATTTTCTCCTTATATCGGCCATCTGCCTGTCGTGGTTTATCTCCACTCTTCCTTTGTGACGTATCTATTTTCCTTGATAGCCATAAGAAAGACGCCACTACAGGGTCGAATTCAGTATAGTTTCACAACTTCTTGACGGGCTTATGGGAATTCTCATATTTACCTGAGACAGGAACTGCATGCTAGCATGAGCCAATTAGGGACTGCTATTCCTGACAGACAATAGATGGATGAAGAATATCAGTACTATAACTTGAGCCCTCAGAAGAAAAATCCGGAAAAGCTAAATCTACAATATACATATCTCCCAGTTACTAATCAGTGGGGATACTTCAACTCTAGGTATCATTAGAGATTTAGTCCAATTATTATACTGTGTTGCATTGTAGCAGTATAAAAAGGCAGTACAGGACAAGGCGCCTTTACATAGAGTTTGTAGCTTAGAAACATGGTTTTCATTCATTTCGGGATGCAAGCAAAGGCTGCAGCATTCAGACCCAAATAATGCTGAGACCTGGGATGGTGTAACGAGGTAGGCCATATAACTAGCGATTTACGGTGTAGGCAACCGTGCATATGTATGTTGAGTATTTTGTGAGCGGTGAACTATTGACCGCAACTTGAGACTAGCAGTAGTTCCAATAGAATTCAATAAATAACAACATCCCTCATATATTTATTCTTACGAGACACCCTCTGCTACGGCCCTGTCTTCCACCTATCGAACCTGCGCAGATACACACAATCACGGCCAAATATGATTCTAGAGCTGTCAGAAGAGTCCAAGCCAGTGACTGAATCAGTGGCTGCCAAACCGAGCGAACAGCCTTGGAAAGTGCTTTCACAATTTTTACCATTCCACAGCCTTGACCAGAAATTATGGTGGGGCAGACTATCCCCCGTCATCGGATTGTCATTGAGCCAAACAGGATACAGCATCAATGCTCAATACCAAAATCTCCTGCTTGTATACTCCATTCTTATTCCATACTTGGGTCCATTTCCCAATGCAAACCGGTCGAACGTGACTTGGGAAGACAGTTATGTGACTCGGGCAGCGGCGATAGATGTCAGTGTGAACTACCAACGGCGCTCAAAGCCTTCCTACCGTATCGCCTTTGAACCCATTGGCGTCTATGCCGGCACGGAATCCGACCCTAGCAATGAGTGCGCTTTAGCAGGGCTGTTACAAGAGCTGGCCCACGTTCAGCCAGGCATCGACTTTACCCTGTTTGAAAACCTTCGTCATAAGCTTGTTATGGACAATCGCCAAGTCCGCCAGCACTGGGACCGAATCTCTCATCTCCTTTGCAAGTCCCAAGGAGGGATTGGGCTTGATTTTCATGAAAGCTCATTTACAGTGAAGCTATACCTTGGTGCATTTATCAAGTCTGTTGCCACAGGTACCGATTGGAGGGACATTACATTTGACGGGCTCAAAAATCTTCCCAACCATGGTGGTCTCAATCCCAATTTGTCCAAGGTCAAGGAATACGTCTCATCAACCAAGCATCAGCTACTAGACGCAGAGACCTTTGTGGCTTTTGACAGCCACAGTCCCCAATCCCGGATCAAGTTTTACACCGGAGCGTATTTGACATCGTTGGCGGATGTATATGATTTCTGGACACTTGGGGGCAGCCTCCATGGACCTGATGTTGAAGAAGGTTTCGCGATTGTGAAGAAGATGTGGAACTTGATTTATCCACAGACACTTCCTGGCGGAATACGCAGGGAGTCTATGAAAGTCGGCTTTAACTGGGAGATGTCGCCCGCGGCTGGCAGCCTTGCAC
The DNA here is from genome assembly GCA_030142185.1 of Penicillium thymicola. Classification (NCBI taxonomy): domain Eukaryota; kingdom Fungi; phylum Ascomycota; class Eurotiomycetes; order Eurotiales; family Aspergillaceae; genus Penicillium; species Penicillium thymicola. The sequence goes on from LACB01000394.1 coordinate 3,685, forward strand.
CCAAGGCATACTTCCTTGTCCACAATGACTGCGATGAGAGTGTGTCAAAAGCCATACTTGGGCTGTTTGGTGAACTTGGATGGGATGATCATATCTTGACGCACCAAAAGTTGGAGGAAGCATAGTAAGCCATATCCTATCCCGGAACTTAAGCTGGATCTTTCCCGTTTTAACATATCATAGCTCTACCTTTGACCTCAATCAGAGGGCAGATATCTATGTGTGGATCTCAATCGCCTACTCCAGCAAATCTGGTCCCTACATTACAGTTTACTACAATCCTCTAGCCGGTTCTGTGAACATATAACAGCATTACCAACCAAGGCAAATTCCGACTGTGAAGATCTACTATCCTTTCTATTCAGGTAATTAATACCACACCAGAATTGCCTTCGATCGTATAACCTGAGGGATAGAGGTTACAGTGCTGGTTTTATTCCATCTGAGATGTAAACTTGTGACCATAAATACATAACATTCTGTCAACAGCTTTACCCATATATAGCCAGCAGCTAGCTAATGGAATATATACTTCCGATGTCGTATTTTCCTTAAAATAGTTTCAGTTTGGCCATACTTTTTAGTCGTAGATAGATGGAATTAGTTTATATAAAATAACCCGAGCGGGTATTAGACAACCTTTGGTGACATGTATATAAGGGGAGATTCTGTTTCAGATCGTTTGACAAGAACGGAAACAACTAAGACATAGATCCCGATAATGCCAGCCATAACAACCGGAACTACAATTGTATTCAATCAACTGGGCAACTATGTATGTAGGTCTGACATTATAACTAGATCGGGTTGAGGACTTGGAGATAATATGTATGGGAATCAAAAATATAATGGGTTCAAGTACTTCGAACTAAACCTTGCTAGGAGACAATCTCCATGGAAATGCAAAGCCCAAAGAACCTCAGGCTTTCATAATTTTGACACATTTCTATGACTTTGATCGAGCCACGACTGGATCATTCGCGTTAAACCATCGATCTCTCCCTCGGTGTTTCCCGCATGCAAACACACTCGCACCCGTTCCTTCCCCTCGGGAATCGTCGGTGGCATAATCGCTCGAACAATGAATCCGTTTTCCTGACAGAGACTCGCCAGCTGCCGTGGCTGCGACGTGCGAAGGGAGATAATGGGAGATGTGGGGAAGTGGTCGACTTCGAACATGACTGATTGATATGTATGGAGGCCATCAAGCTGTTGCCGGAGATGGCGGATCAACTCCTGAAGTCGGCGTTGTAACTGTGACCCAGTTAGATGTTGGTATATCAAGGGTATGGAGAGGGGATCGACTCACTGATTCAGTTTCACCGGATGACAGCAGCTCATAAGCTGCGCGAATCGATGCGAGGAAGGGAAATCCTAGAGCGGTAGTATAGATCAAGCTCCGAGCGTAGTTGATCAGGTAATCCCTTGTCTCTGGCCCGCAGAGAACCATGGCTGGGTAAATGTTAGTCGGGTATTTCAAGGGCCGACCAAACCACACAAGACAACATACCTCCGTGACTCGCTAGTGCCTTGCCGAAGGTGTGCACTCGGATGAACATGCGATCCTGAACGCCGAGTTCCTGAACCACCCCAGCACCCCGCGGTCCAAACACGCCAGTCGCATGCGCTTCATCAACATAGAAATATCCATTGCCGCGAGGTAGCAGTTCGTCAACAACCGCGATAAACTCCTTGATGGGAGCAACATCGCCGTCCATACTATATATAGACTCAATGAGCACGAAGACATTGCGCGCACCTTCCGCAATTGCTGGGTCTTCGGCTATTTGCGATTGCAGAACCTCTCTCAAGCCAATGGGCGAACTGTGGGCAAACATCTTCCGAGGACCAGCTCGCGACAACCGCATGCCCTCATGGGCACTTGCGTGGATGAGCTCATCGTACAAAATCACATCGCCTGGCTGGGGAATACTGGATAGTACGCCGACATTGGCATCATATCCGGAGTTGAATAGAAGTGCTGTTGGGGCTTGGTGGAATTCTGCGACAAAGTTTTCGAGTTCTTCCGCGTAAGCCGAATTCCCGTCTAATAGCCGAGAACCTCCGCTGGCCAGGGGAAATGATGGCGGTGTATTATTCAAAAGGGCTAAAAATCGTTCCCGGTATGCAGAAGACGTTGACAGTGACAGGAAGTCATTGGAGGAGAAATCCACAGCTGTCCGGGGTAAAACGGTCAGCCTCCGACGGGCAGATTTGGCTTCCCGGCGCGACAATGCGGCAGATAGTGAGTCAATGAGGGTTTTGGGTGCTGAGCTCGATATACTGGATGTATTCGATGTACTGGATGTCCCAGGTTGAGATGCAGCCATATTGATTCTCACGATGACTGACGTCAATTTCCCTGATGATCTTGATTCTGTTCCTGACGGGGGTTATGGATTATCCACTGTATGTTTTTTTTTTAGTTTCGAATATTGTTGATGATTGTTGGGATTGACAACAGGACAGATCTTATTTTCCCTCCAAAGTCAAGAAGTCTTGTCGTTAACCCAACAAGAGAGTCCGGTGAAATGCAGAAAAAGGTGGGGATGGGGGATTTTGGCGTGGAGTCGGAAAGTCAGTTAATTCTACCGAGGTCCCTGTTTTTGAACTGACTCACTTCACTTCATCTTATGATAATTGTATATTATTGTATATATCATGCCTCCTGTCGGTGCAGCACTCTGGCGCAGTTTAAGAGCCCACCAAGTCTACGGGGCTAACACGGACGTGGGGAAGACAATTGTCTCCACGGTGTTGTGTAATTCCATTCAACGTCAGAAACAGCGGGCCGCATTCCTCAAGCCCGTGTCAACGGGGGCATTGGATGAGGCCGACGATCGGTAGGTGAACTTCATTTAATTCAATTCAATTTGAATTCAGTTCTTCCGTTCAATCGCTCACAACCCTAGGCACTTGCAACGTTACGGCGCCGGTACGCTCACCAAATGCCTCTACCAATTCGATGACCCAGTGAGCCCGCATTTGGCAGCCAAAGATAAATTTGTAAGTGCCCATTGTCCCCGGGCCTAACTAGAACACACGAAGCTCATCGCACAGGTTCCGCGAGATGATGATCTCCTCACATCCATACATAACACCTTGTCCGGCTGGGCGCAGTCGGACATTGACTTCGCCCTTGTTGAGACTGCCGGGGGCGTACACTCCCCGGGCCCCAATGGCAATTCGCAAGCAGACTTGTATCGACCACTTCGGCTGCCAATAGTGCTGGTGGCAGACTCTCGTCTAGGGGGAATATCTTCTTCGATCTCTGCCTACGAGTCGTTGCTCCTCCGTGGCTATGACATCTCATCGGTTCTTTTGTTCCGAGACGAGTACTACCAAAATCACGAATACTTGCGTGATTATTTCCAGAAAAAAAGCATTCCATTGGTGTCGCTACCGGCACCTCCAGCCCGACCATCGCAGCTAGATGTCGACTCCCAGTTAAGGGACGAGGAGGCCATGCGGAGCTATTACCAAAGCTCCGCAAAGGAGTCGGAGGTCCTCCGACTCCTTGAAAAGATGTCCGTCAACAATACCGAGCGTGTCCAGCGCTTGGAAGAGATGGCCGACCGTGCGCAAGAGATGATATGGTACCCCTTCACCCAACACCAAGGTATGAAGGCTAAGGACATTACCGTCATCGACTCAGCGCATGATGATTACTTCCAAACATTCGATCCCAGTACATCGAAAGATACCCAAAGCGAACTGCACCCGACATTCGACGGATCTGCGTCTTGGTGGACGCAAGGTTTGGGCCACGGTAACCCCGAGCTGTCACTATCTGCTGCCTATGCTGCCGGTCGGTACGGGCACGTCATGTTCGCAGGAGCGGTCCACGAGCCAGCACTGTCGCTTGCGGATAAATTACTGAAAACCATCGACAACCCGAGGCTCACTAAGGTCTTCTACACAGACAATGGAAGCACGGGGATGGAAGTTGCTGTGAAGATGGGTCTACGCGCTTCTTGCGACCGGTACGGCTGGGATGCGAGCCAGGAGCAGATTAGGATTCTTGGACTCAAGGGTAGCTACCACGGTGACACTATCGGTGTGATGGATTGTTCGGAGCCTTCGACATTCAATAAGAAGGTGGAGTGGTATCGTGGTCGTGGACACTGGTTTGACTTCCCTCTTGTCAAGATGGTTGGCGGATCTTGGAAAGTTGAGATCCCCGGTGAACTGCAGGCAGAACTCGGCGAGGATGTTGATTTCGCTTCATTGGGGTCGGTCTTTGATCTCGGCCAGCGTCTTGAGTCTGCCACCGCACAGCGTTATAAGGACTACATCCATCGGACTATTGAGGACCTAGTCCACCGTCAAGGAGTGAAATTTGGTGCATTGATCCTGGAACCTGTAATCCTCGGTGCGGGCGGAATGCTCTTCTGGTAAGAGCCCAGTAGCGCAATTATTTATTGATAGATGAACTAACCATCTCATAGTGATCCCCTCTTCCAGAGATGTCTGACCGATGTGGTCCGCGACCACCCAGAGCTGTTCTCCACCAACGCTCCCGCCCCCAAACAATCTCCGTCATGGTCCGGCCTGCCAATCATCTTCGACGAAGTCTTCACCGGACTGTATCGTCTCGGTCGCCGCACATCCGCATCTTTCTTAGGTGTGCACCCCGACGTCGCCGTCAACGCTAAACTCCTCACAGGCGGGCTGGTACCGCTCTGCACGACTGTCGCTAGCGAGGAAATCTTCGATGCTTTCTCGAGTCCCGAGAAGAGCGATGCCCTCCTTCATGGTCACAGTTACACCGCCCATGCCGTTGGATGCACGGTCGCTGTTGACTCCTTGAAGACAATGGCTAAACTTGATACTGACGGATCGTGGGATGCATACCGCGCTGACTGGCGTAGCAGCTCGCCTGCTACTGCTCAAGCTTCAACTCCGGATGTGTGGAGTGTCTGGTCGCATGGTCTCCTTCAGGACCTATCTTCCGCGAAGTCAGTGGAGAGCGTGTTTGCTATTGGAACTGTGCTCAGTATTTCGCTGCGTGATGCAGCTGGCGGCGGTATGTTATTCGGGTCTACAACATTGGCAACGCTAACAATATCGCAGGTTACAACTCCAATGCTGCAAAGGGACTGCAGCAGAAGTTGGCTGTTGGCGGTGATCAGTTCAATGTTCACTCGCGCGTCCTTGGCAATGTTCTTTACCTGATGTCCAGTGTGACTTCCAAACCCGAGTCCCTCCAAGAGATGGAGCGTCTCCTCCGATCGGCGTTAGTGTAAGCCAGTTAGATAACAATACGTATATAGTTACCGACATGACAATTGAATATTCCAGCGCATGCTCTTGTACACATCATCTGCAACCATTTTGTACCAGCAAATATCACTGCTCTCAATAAACCAAATTCTTAGGCACTCGGTTCAATATGTCCAGGTCTCACAGCCGGATTTTCCCATAGATTTCGGCTGATGAATGAATTTTGTGATATACACTTCAAGTTCTCTATTAACAACCACACTATGATGGTCGCAAATGATATTGTACTTATTCACCTATACAGACAATAGGTAAGCGGCTCTTGTGTTGTATTAGATGCATGTAGTCAGACGCCATCTGGAGATTAGAATAATAGGGCATCGATACCTCCTGAGATCCCCAGTGTGTTTACCACTGCTTTCTGAACGTTTTATTCGGATAAAATTTGTAGTGTATCAATATATTCCATGCCTTAAACGTTAGCTACCTGGAATTAGCTAACGCCCCGGGGCATTCTCTCATTTTTGGTCTGTTGGCGTACACACTGCCACGATTACGGCATCCAAACGGACTCCAATTATTAGCAAAATATTTTCAAATCCCTTTCAAAAAAATGGAGCTCACCAAATGACAGCTATGCTCTCTACATACGAAATATCAACTCATCAACCATGCTCCTCGACTGGTCAGGCTAAACCTTTTTAGAACTCTAGGATGAGATATATATATATATCTATATATACCACGACCACTAGAGACGGCCAATTCCAGCGAGTTCGTCGGCGTACCCCATAAAATAGTATATAGTATAGACCTAGGTTGTCGGTTCCATGTACTTTCATGTCTTCCTACAATATAAATCAGAGAAGTAGAATCTCGACGTTGTGACAACCCTTACTACCCCACCGAAACGTGGTACGGTTATCCTCCTGCGTACAGGGCACTAGTCATTCCGTTCACGGAAAATCCCGGCCCTTCTTGGTCCGTAGTTTGTTATATTGGGGAGCGTACTCCGTACTAAAAGGGAGTTTGTGCAGTAGTGTGGTGAGATCAACACTCTCATTGACTATGTTACATGACAGACCCCACGAGGACTATGAGAGGTGGGGTGCTCTGGGGACGGGCTGAATGCGGAGAAGTATTATTCGCGGATTCAAACTTTTGACTTACGTTCGAATTGCTTCTAACCCGGGGTCGTCCGGGGGAAGTTGGAGGTATAGACCTCGGGAGGTCGAAATGTGGAGGAGATACGGATATTGGTGATATGCATACACAAAGTATATATGTACACATCATAGATTGTCCGGATTAGGAAGGTATGATTCAATTATATATAACCAGCTTGGTGGTTCCAAGTATGTGGTCAAGGGACTGTTCAGGCATATTAAACCCCAACTACCAAATACTACCTAGCCCGCTGCATACTCCGTAGTGTACCTGCCCTAACCCTTTAGGGCCCCCATTAATCTTCGGATGCGCGGCTTCACAAAATAGCCGAACCATAACTGTCTGCCTGTGGAACCTTGGAATCGGCAATGCTTGACTAAAACTGATTTTTTTTTGTGGCGAAAGAGCTTCACTCTGAGACCTACGGTTGCTTCTTCTATGTATCTTTTTTCACTGGATCCTACCTAGGTAATTGATTAGTACAATCTACAATATATCTAGGTAGTATCCCGTACACCGTTCATTCATGTTGACCATAACAGAGATAATTAGTTATAGAGAGAAATACCTAGGTACCCATAAAGAGGTCCATATCTTGGCATTTAGTAACAGCTTGAAACCATTGAGATTCGGGATTGGCCCAGTATCGGAATAAGCGGCTACCATCGGCCAGCCACGCGAGTCCGGCGATTCTTGTTAGATAATAGAATTCCGAGCCGAGGCTATTATTGGCTCATTACTGATACAGTGGATTATAATGACCCCACTCAGTTCCGGAGGTGGATCCACTTACGCTTAATTTCTATGGATCATTCACTTGGCATCAAAGCTTTGCATTTTCTTTTTTTTTTATCTGAGCTGCAAATATTATAGAGATTTTGAAAACATAATGTGAATAGGCAATGGAAATTGAAATGCTCACTGATAAGCCTTCCAGAAGATCCCGGGCCCCAGAATTACGCGCTTCAACTCTCCATACAAGCAAGTTAAGCTGGGGTTGTCTTAGTTAACGTTGAGGAAAAAGCTCCACCTCTTGTCCCGAGAATTTTCTTTTCCTTTGCACACATACCAAGGGCTCTCAGTTCTTTTCTTCCTTTACTTCTCTTCTCTACTTCCGTTTACTCCCCTTCCCCTGTCGGTCTATACGTGTCGACATCATGGTTCACAATGGAGTGACACCCTACCAGGAGGCGACTGACTCGGAGTCGGGATATAACGAGAAGAAGACATTGGAGGATCAGAGACCACAGTATCAGGATGCTTTTGGAAATGAAGAGGGTGCTGAGGTTAAATATAAAACTATGAAGTGGTGGTAAGTTCATGCAAAGCAGCAACCTTCACAAGAATATGGGCTAACTAATTCTGTGATAGGCAAACGGGAATGTGTATGTGCTAGCACAACGTGCATGATCACGTTGATCAGTGGATCATTTACTATTGAACCAACTCTGACCATTATCTAGTTATGATTGCCGAATCTGTCTCTCTGGGTGTCTTGTCCCTTCCCAAGACCCTCGCCCAGCTAGGCCTTGCCCCAGCTCTCATCCTCATTATCGGACTGGGCATTCTCGCTACCTATACCGGATTCACGATTCACCAATTCCGCGGCCGATACCCCCACATCCAGAACTTGGCCGATGCTGGCGAGGTCTTGTTCGGTCCTTTTGGACGTGAGCTGTTCGGCCTCGGCCAGCTGCTCTTCTCGATTTTCATCATGGGTTCTCACATCTTGACTTTCAGTGTCATGATGAACACTGTTACAGAACATGGAACTTGCACCATGGTTTTCACCGCCGTCGGATTCATCATCTGCTTCGTCTGCTCTCTACCCCGTACCATGAAGAACATGACCTACATCTCGTGCCTGTGTATGTACACAATCGAACTCCCCCGGGACTCGGAAGAATAATCGCTAATTGTCATATAGCCTTCGCCAGTATTGTGACTGCTGTTATCATCACCATGGTCGCAGTCGGGGTGCAGAACCAGGGTGGTCAGAACCTCAAGGCTACCATCGATACAGATCTGGTCCAGGCCTTCAGCGCGGTCACCAACATCGTCTTTGCCTACTGCGCCCACGTGGCTTTCTTCGGTCTGATCGCTGAGATGGAGGAACCTAGGGATTTCCCCAAGGCTCTGATCATGCTGCAGACCTTCGAAATCATCTTCTATACCGTCGCAGCCGTGGTGATCTACTACTATGTCGGCCAGGATGTCACATCTCCCGCGCTTGGATCTGCGGGCCCTATTCTGAAGAAGGTTGCTTATGGAATTGCCATCCCAACCGTACGTTGTCTTCCCCATTCTACCCTTATCCTCTCTCTTCGGCTGCTAACACTCACAGATTATCGGTGCTGGTGTCGTCAACGGCCACATCGGTCTAAAGTACATCTACGTCCGTCTGTTCCGTGGCACTGACCGCATGCACAAGCGCGACATGCTTGCCGTTGGCTCCTGGGTTGGCATTGCTCTTGCTTGCTGGGTTATTGCCTGGATCATTGCGGATGCCATTCCCGTCTTCAGTGATCTGCTGAGTCTGATTAGCTCGCTGTTCGCTAGTTGGTTCAGTTACGGTCTTGGTGGTGTGTACTGGTTGCACATCAACAAGGGCAGGTGGTTCGCCTCTCCTCGGAAGATTGTTCTCACTATTGTGAACGTGTGCATTATTCTGATTGGTGGTTGCATGTGTGGTCTTGGCCTTTACGTTTCCGGCAAGGCTATTCATGATGGTGCCTCTAACAACAGCTTCTCTTGTGCTAGCAATGCCGAGGTCTAAGCTTATTGTTTGTATATAAAATATTTTGATGTTTACTTTGTTGCTTGGCGATATCATTTGATTTGGGTATATAGAATTTCGATTTATGCACATAGATTCAGCATGGAGCTATATTTTGGTGTATAATTAGTACTGATGGCGAAGTATTAATAAGACTCGGGTAAAAGAGAGACATTGGTGCCACTGACATTAAGCACCAAAATTTCATTATAAGGGAGGACCTAGAGAGGTCCACTGCCTGCACAAAAGGCCGTTTTAAGCCACTAAATTCCATTCCACCCGCTTCCTATCTCCGCCCACGCCCACGCAATCTCCGCTTAGCGGAATAACAAGCCCTAACAAGCACTAACAAACACTCCGCAGATTTCTAAAGACCACAATCTTTGAGGTGTAACTTAGAACTGTACAAACGAGGTAAATTCTTGTACGAAAAGTAATTCCAGTCTACTACAGAGTAGACTGCGCCCACCCTATGGGATAGGTAGTCAAGGGACCAGTAGATCCCACCATGATCTCCAGGCTGGACATTCATTCTCCAGGCCGACAGTCAGCTGCGCGCTGTCTAAAATTGCTCCGTCATGAAATTCCACAGAAATAGTTGCTTCCAGGACTATTAAATATGGATACAGATGCCGTGCTGAGAGTCCCATGAAGGCGGCGCCCTTGGCAGCGCGTTGTGACTGGCCATTGACTTGATCCAGCTCTCTTCGCTGCATCGGTCTACATGGTACTTATCCGATGTATTTTTCGGGTCATTGAATATGCTATGGGGAATTAAGGGTATCCATTGAGAGTCATGATTCAGATCTTGTTTGTACCGAATATCACAGATATTCATGCATGCTTTCCTCTCCATTATCTCACTGCTCAAAGGGACTCCTTGCCCGAGAAAAGACTTTAACTTGCCAGGATACCAAAACCCGAACATCACCATAGAAATACACATAAGCACAGAATCAACGATATACAACGTCTACACGTTAAAGCGCTGGTGGAGTCGGATGAGACCTCGAGTGTCTAGATATCAAAGTGAGAAATTCCTCTGGATTGAATTTTATAAAGGCAATGAGAAAAAGTCATTATCTGCCAAAACATGCTAATGATCTAATCTAGACAACGAGACGAAATATATATAAAAGATCTAAACCAGGAATGTTGCATCGCTATCTTACATTATGCCATGAAATCAAACCAAATCTATCAAGCCGAAGCACGGCACATCCGCCCCGACTCAGACACAGACCAGGCATCACTGCCGACAGCCTTGAGGGCATAGAAAAACGAGGAAGGATCCCACTTGCGCTTGACAGCGAGCAGACGGTTATAGTTGCTTCCGAAGAAGGTCTGCTTCCAGTTCGGCTGGCGGAAATTCGCTTCATTCTGGTAACAGCCACTGTCCGGGGTGACGGCCTCGAGCCGAGGCACGTATTCGGTGGTCATCTTGTGTTGGGCCGCGAGCATTTGGGACCAAGGCGCGGTCTCGTTCCACGGTGTGCCGATTTGCATCGTCACGGCTGCGTTGCGCAGGGCTGGGAATACTGCATTCGAGACGTTGACCGGGGCTGAGACGTTCATTCCGACTCCGACGGCGATCACACCCGCTTGGGTCAGGCTGCGCAATGCTGAACCAATTCCGGTGGAGTTCTGCTCTAGGGACTTGCGGGGAATCAGACGGCCGCCATACTGGTAGGAACCCACGGCTAGGTTACCCCAAGGAAGAGGGCCCATGTACTTGTTGTAGTGGTCATAGTACGTGTCGTGCTCGCTGAAGCTAGCTTTATACTTGATGTTAAGCTCGGTGAGCTTCGAGGTGAACGGTTTGAGAATGGCTTTGACGTCGTCGGTAGTCTTGTTGTAGGCTGTGACGGGGTTGATCATGAAGAAGCTCGAGGTCATCTGGTAGATGACAGTTACACCCTGGTCGACCATGGCGGGCAATAGAGAGTGGAACTGCGAAACAGCCTCGTAGAAGGTATCGGTGCTGATATTGGCCGCCGTCATCTGAAGAGAGGCACCGGCAATGGGCGCATCTTTGTGTGCCTTGACAACAATGGAGATGACAACGCCGTAGTTACCGGCGCCACCACCGCTCAGTGCCCAGAACAGATCGGCATTCTCGGAGCGTGAGGCCTTGACCAACTTGCCAGCAGCGGTGACAACCTCGAACTCTAGGGTGTTATCAGCCCCAAGGCCGAAATTGGTGCTGAGGGCAGAGTGACCGCCACCTTGGGTATAACCACCGGCGAGACCGACCGTGGGACATTCGCCAGTGACAACGACGAGGCCCTTGGCAGATCCGGCCTCGAGGATCTGGTAACCGACCACACCGGCACCGACCTTAAACGCAGGGCCCTGGTAGGTCGGGCTACACCAGTCCTTGTATTCGATATCACTCAAGTGGTGAGTCCACACAGAGAGGGCACCGGCACCAGTTGAACGACCAAGATAACTACGTCATATCAGCATTGATCTGTAGAAAAGCCGTAGAGGCAACTTACTCATGGCCGGTGTTACGGATCACGAAGCGGATGTTGTTATCACGGGCAAAATTCACAGCAGCAACGACTTGATCGCTGGAAGAGACGTTCACGGCGTAGTTCACGTAGTTACCAAGGAGGCATGGCTTAGACTTGGCGGTGAACGGGTCACAAGTCTGGTTGGCGAAGTATGTCTGCATCACCGACGAAGAGGAGTCAAGACTGGCAGCGATTAGCGATGTCAATTGTTTCCCAGACTCGCACGACTTACTGAGGCTCCGGGGTATTCCAGCTTGTCTTGAGCGCGGCACAGGCGACAGCATCGTAGTTGGGTTCATGACAGGGGCTACCAATTGGCACGGTCGCAACCAGACGACCACCAACTGTGCTATTCAGGGAGGCCCAAGCCGATTGAGCAGGCCAACAGCTATCACTTGGCAAACAGTGACATTGTGATGCGATGGCCGGTGCGGCGAGAGCCACGAGGGAAGCCGCAGTCCACTTCATGGGGGTGGAGGAGATGGATGTGATAAGGTTGTGGAAAAATGGAGGTACAGGTGTCGATCACCCTCTTTTATTTACAACTGGACTTCACATTCCTCGATTGAACATGAAAAACAACTCGGAGATGTTGCCAAGTGCGTCTAGTTGGATTGATTGATTGTGGATAGGGGGGATTTAATCGGGGTGGAACCGAGATATTAAATTTTAAAGCAGGCGCAGATAGTACGTACTACAACATACATATATTGGACATACAATATACATGTTCATGTGAGGGCGATGCACTGCAGTTGTGATCTGCACTAGCATATGATTGCATGGCTATTGCTTCTCTTGTTGTAAGCACAATGGGTTTGTTTCTTTGCCATCAGCATTATCTTTCTACAACATACAACTTTGTATCTCGGACAACTTTTTTTTTTTACGACGCGGAGGTCCCGGACACGCTAAAAAAGGCTAAGATCTGGAATTCACTGTTCTCAGTGTAACCCGAATGAAATCTATCCAATCGGTCTTTTCGATTCAACGCCACCAAGACCCACCTCAGCGAGCCCTAATGGCTCCAGGGCTGAGGTTCATCTCTCCGGAGGTCAGTGCGCCTCCAATATTGTATGTTGTATATTGTATGCTTTGGTGGCTTTAAGCTTGCATCCTACAATTTCCCAGTTCAGGGGTATTTTCATACCTAGGTAGGTGATGACTGACCTCAACGGTTAATGTGACAAAGCTTATATATTGTATTTAATATTATAATTGACAGCATATCAACCAATTCTTGGTCTCATTGAAATCACTCTCGCCCCCACAAATATAACTTATATTGTAATGACTTACGGAGCAACATCGGCAGTTCGAGGAAACCGCAGAGGCATAAAATTGAGTTTGGGAACCTTGTCGCCTTGAAACATTGGTTGGAACCTTCGCTAATAGACTAAAACGGAAATGATCGTCGAAGTTTTTACGATCCAAGGTTATAGAACAACCAATCCATGGCCTAGTCACAGACCATCTCAAGTTTTTGACGAGTTATTACTCCGCTATGAATCCAGTTGACCAAGGTTCTAGAAACCTTAGAAGTCTTCTAGTATGCCGGAGCTGATGACCGAGGCCATCCGTAGGTTTCTCTACTGAACTCTTTCTTCTTCCGGACTTTTACCCGTCACTATTCCAATTGTAAATCCGCATTCATTTATACCAGGGATCGCCCATTTGACAATGCTGTCAAGTTAGCTTGTTTATCTCTACACAATGTCACAAACTGATCTTGGCCCAGCCCTGGAGAAGGGGATTTGGGCTGCGGTGGCCATTGCTGCGGTGATCGTTATCTTACGGATCGTCGGCAAAATCAAGATCAATCGGTTTGGTGTCGATGATGGCCTGATGATTTTTGCTGAGGTAGATCTCCCTGACTAGCCTGTGGATCACCTTCATGGACTGACTTCAATGCTTTCTAGATTCTAGCGATCGTATCAACAGTATTCTTGACCTTGTCGGTTAAGCATGGATTCGGCAAGAACCTCGACACAATACCACCAAATGATAAGCAAGAAGTCTTGAAGAACATCGCAATCCAAGTGCCAATCGTTACCATCAGCACCACTATAGCCCGCTCCGCGTTCATTCTCTACATCCTCCCCCTTCTCGGAACCAACAAGTACTACCAAGCCGCGCTATGGGCTGTTCTAGCGATACAATTCGCTGGGAACGTTGCATCGGCCGTACTGCCACTTAGCATCTGTCGCGATGTGGAGGCTCTATGGGACCCAAAAGTGGCAGTTACGACAACCTGTGGCGACTCGAAAGCAGTCATCAAATTTGCCTACTACTCCAATACATTCAACTCAGCCACCGATCTGTTTTTGGCCGTCTTCCCAACAGTGGTATTTTGGAACTTGAATTTGAAACTACGCATCAAGATCAGTTTGATCGGTCTTCTGAGTTTGGGTATCGTGTAAGTACCTCTGCCCCAAATCGTATAACCACAATGTACTAACCCAATGCTACAGCGCAATGGTCGCATCCATCATCAAAACAACCAAACTGGACTCCGTACCCAGTATCACGAATACCGGAGCCGGCGGCGGCATCGAACTAATCCGCTGGGGATACATTGAAAACGTCATTATCATCATCACCTCCTCGATCCCCTGCATCCGCCCCTTGATCATCTCGTCTGTGCGCAAGCTCTCCAGCGGCAAATACTCCCGCTCTTACGAACTCAGCATGCCATTCGGCGGGCGCAAATCGGGGGCTGCCCCAAACGAGACGAACCAGTCGCGCCGCACGCGCAAGTTCAAGTCTGATGTTGAAAATAATAGCATCGATCGTATTCTGGATAATAACCAGAGCGCGCATACGAGCACGTCTATAGGAGGGGCGCCTGATTCTCCTACTTTCTCTGCCCCCGGTATCACGAAGCAAGTGGAGATTTCGGTAATCTCGGATTCTCGGCAGCCTGTGAAAGAACATATGGGGGATCTCTCATTGGGGAGTTAGAGCGGGCCCAATTTATATTCTGGCTTATTATAGATTAGCCTACGCCGTCACGAATTTGTATATTGTATATTATGTAAATACTTAGCTCCTCGCAACTTGGTTGGAAAGTTGCTAAGCCTGGTCTGTAAACTTGTCTCAGAGTAATTTCACCCTTCATGAATCAGATTAAACTTTCGCTTCTTCTTGCCCGACCTAGTCGTATATGTACAGAAGCTAGCGGTTCTCCTGGATTGAAACCACGTGTGAATTAACGCGGGTAGCGCCATTCCAGCTTTTTCATCGCCCATTTCATTTCTCGTCCGAGACAACCCAACCACAAAATCTCACCGACGACCTATCCCGTACTTTCGTAAGCTTTAGTTCATGCCTTGGGCTATATATAGATTAATCCGAGTAACACTGACATATGGTTCGCCCAACGGACAAATGTCGGCTTCTCTCAGAGGTAAACCCTGAGGAGTCCCGGGAGGTACCCAGTGTGTTAAGACCGTCTTCCATTATCACTCGCGCATGTAATCGGTATACAACATATGAAGATAATAGAGGTGTTACGAATAGGGGGGTTGGATATAGTGTCCCCCTAGTTGAAGCAGGGTATTACACACTCCAAGTCGTTGACCAAACGTAAAAGATCTACATTATGTCAGAGAATCTCTCATACGTTAAACCTGGCCCGTCCTCGACATGCTATGGTACTGCTTGGCTCGGAAGACAAATGTCGTGTATGCAAACTCTATTGAGATTCCCGTGATGAGAAAGATGGCATTGTAATGGACGTGCTTGGCTCGATAGTAACTCGAGCATGTTGTCTGTAGTCGAAACTGGAATGTAATAATATGTGGGTTTACAGGGATGATGAGAGACGGTAAGTGGGACGATCCACGACATGCAGGGCCCATGCTCAGGTCGCATCAATTGTCATGTCATCGATGTATATTGGGGGGATATGGCGGCGAAGAGATCTTCCCTTCTGCATGGAAAAAATCTCATATAGTTGCAGAGATAAGGTAATGATGAAGGCCTTTCTCCGTAGCTGTGGAGACGAGGAGTATGTACTATTTTCTTGTGTTGGAAGTAACTCTTGCAGGCAAATGGTCTAGAGATCTTTGGATGAAAGGATGGAGCTTTTTATGCCACCGTAGAGTGCTGATTCGGACGAGGCGGCGTAGTATTGTTTCGTTGCTCGGGAGTTGTAGCTTCAGAACGTGTGAGAGAAAGGAAGAGAGAGCAGGAAGGGAATAGGATCAAAGTACACACCAAGGGCAATTCAACTCGGTATGCTTAATGGATCTGTCGATTCTATCCTTTTTTTCCAGTTCAAGTCATAAAGTGGCATAATTCATAAAAGACTGAGCTATATAGAAGATAACACAAATTCAAGAAACAAGCATCATTCCAGTCCAATTTCCCATCATCCACACGATAAACAACCACCTAACCCCCTAGAACAAAGGCATCTCCGCCGTATTCTCATAATCCACATTTCCCTCCGCAGACTCAATACGCTCCGTACAAGTCCCAAAAATCCGATCCCACAACCTCGTCTGCTTACCATAGTTATGACTCTTCCGCCAACCTTTCCGATGATGCAAATCATGGTCCTCGATAACAATCTCCGCACTAAACATCTGCAGCAACCAGCCCAGCGTCGACGGCACACCCGAATGCATACGCAGTCCACTATGGCCAAAGACCTCTGCGAATGCAACGTATTGATGACAAACCCACCACTCATAGAACCCCATGGGCAAACCAAGCAGTTTCAAACTAAAGTACGTCATCATGGGCACGCCGACCATATCGAAGAATTCCTGCTCGTGGTCTGCGTACGCGGCGAGGAGCGGGTTCGGATGTTTAGTGAGATGGTGGGTGCGGTGGTATTTCCACAGATAGCTCACGTCGTGCATCAGTCGGTGGTACCAGTAGAACCAGAAGTCGAGGACGATGCCGTACAGGCCGATTTCAAGAGGGAGCCAGACCCAGGACATCTGTGAGGGTCTTTGGGTTTTGTTGTAGGAGAGGATGATTGAGAGGATCATTCGGGATCCCGTGGTTTTGTATAGAGAGGCTACCACTTTAGCGACGCCGACGTCAGGGACGCCATCCCGGGTGTGCTTGTCTCCGTCTAAGAAGCCGTATTTGTGGCCGAGACGACGGAGAATGTGCACTTGGTAGATCACTGTCGCGTTGAAGGCGAAGAAGTAGAAGTTGAAGGCTGTGATTGGGCCCATGGTGCGGCCGGTGAATGCCATGTACGTCTCATGCAGGAGAAGGGGGAGGGCTGAGTAGAAGAGAACCCATCGTTGGAGATACCACTGCGGCATGTATGGCACTTTCTCGTCTTTGCTATGCACCGGTATCTCCTTGTTTAGGTCGATGGGGTGGGCGTTAAGCGCGTCGAGCAGGTAATGACTGATATTCCATTCGCTGCGAGGAGCTGTGCGCCATGTTGATTGCATAGAATCTTTGGATGGCGGTTTGGAATCCATGATGGATGTTTTTGAGTTGGATTTTTTTTTCGGCCATCCATGGCGGCAGTCATTCTGTTTATATCATTCCCCGTGAGGGCATCGGTTATGAACACCATGTGAATAGTGATGTGTCAACATCCCTATATGGGTCAGTTTACCCCAACAGAACCTATGAAGCGAGTGAATAGGAGATGGTAGAGACTATGCGGATTTGGCGAGGATCAGCGCAAGCATGTGAATTCTCCGCAAAAGGTTGGCGTTGGGAGGGTGGCTAAACCTCGCCTGGACACTAAAATGAAGATCGTGGGGTCCATGATTGAAACCAAAAGGGGAACCACTGCGATCCGACGTGTGAAGATTGATCTCTGCCGAATAGTAGGTGAAGAAGATGTGGGCCAATATGTTGAGTTGACACCGTGCGTCCGGCTTGAGCCTCGGTATTGCAGCATTTGATCGCGAAGAGTGGAGCACCGATGGATTTCGATTGGCTCTGGGGCTTCTATCATCGTTGGGCTTAATACTAAATTTTTGGACGTGAAGTCTTGAATTTTTCAAGCGGGGTATGGGGTATGAGGTGGGGGAAAACACAAGGGATGAGGATCGGCTAGTGGTATGATGGTGGCTCCTAGGTAGTCGTTGATTCTTTGTACCTATATAGTGTTCCGAAGTCGGCAAGTTCGTCTTGACAATATGGAAAGGAACATTTTCTCCTTTTAGTATCTGGCTATTTCACCTTATCATTGGGCAAGGGCGGTTGACCTGATACAGTATTATTATATTGCCATGGTTTCACGGGTACCTTGTCATGTACCCAGGAGTGACGGTGGAAGTCTCATTGAACTGTATCATTGACAATTGCATTTTGCAGGATCGTTTCGATGCAAGCTATTGACACAGTCATATAGAAGCAACAGATCTAACTATAAATCTAAGCGCTCGCTGCGACCGGCGCAGAAGTAGCCTCGGGGTTCACAGGCGGAGTAGGAGCAGTGGCATCAGCCTTGAGTCCAGGCTTCTCAAAGCTCTTCATGGGGTAGTATCCCCAGCGGTCGAACATGACACGGTCTTCATCCCAGCCATTGCAGTCAGTAGTAAGCATCTTCTCACCGGTGAAGACAGCGTTAGCGCCTGCTTGGAAACAGGCAATCTGCTGCTCTTCCGAGAGCGCGATGCGACCGGCAGCCAAGCGGACAATGGTACTGGGCATGACAATACGGGCGGTGGCGACGGTGCGCAGCAAGCGGTCGAAGGGGATCATCTTACGGTCGCCGAGAGGAGTACCGGGGATGGGGACGAGGGCATTAACAGGGAAGGATTCGGGGTGGGCAGGCAGGCTGGAAACCGTGTGTAGGAGACCAATGCGGTCGGTGTCAGTCTCGCCCAGACCGAGGATACCACCAGAGCAGACATTGATACCGGCATCGCGCACGTGCGAGAGCGTCTTCAGGCGCTCGTCGTAGGAGCGGGTGGTGATGATGGTGGGATAGAATTCACGCGAGGTATCGAGGTTGTGGTTGTATGCGGTCAGGCCAGCGTCTTTCAGCTCCTTGGCCTGGTGTTCGTCGATCATGCCTAGGGTCACGCAGACCTCCATGTTCATCTCGCGGATTCCAGTGATCATCTGCTTCACGTTCTTGAGACTGGTCTTACGGCCACGCATGTCGCGCCAAGCCGCGCCCATACAGAACCGAGTGCTACCATTGGCCTTGGCATTGCGAGCCTTGGTGAGGACATCGTCGACGGGGCTCATCTTGGTGGCCTTCAGGCCCGTGTTGTGCTTGGATGACTGAGCACAGTACGAGCAATCCTCACTGCATCCACCGGTCTTGATGTTCATCAAGGTGCACATCTGAATAGCGGAGGGGTCATGAAAGCGGCGGTGCACAGCAGCCTAGAGGAGGATTAATTTAGCTCAAGCTCGGTATCAGGTTTATTATGTTAATCATGTTAAAATTTCACTTACTGCCGCGTATGTGAGTTGGCTCAATGGGGTCTCATAAATTTGCTTGACTTCATCTCGAGTCCAAGTGGTCCGGGGAGCGGTAGCACCCGTAGCGTCGGTTAAGGTGAGGGGGATGCTAGTCAACGAAGCACTGGGTGGACCTTGGACAGTACCGTAGGACCGTACCAACGTTCGGGACAATGATCGAATGGGAAGTGACATGGTGATATATACGTTGAGGAGAGAGAAAGTAGAGGAAAGAGAGAGAGAGAGAGAGTATCTAGGTACGGGGTACTATAACGGGATGACTCGAGAGGGGCAACCCTGTAGTGATTCACCGGGACAATCGTGTGGAGAAGACATGCGGTCGGCTCATTGGAGTAAGATTTACAGGGGGAGTCCTATTTTGGTGATTTGATTCTTCATGTGATATGGTTGAATTGATTCCGTACTGTTGTAGTTACCCCATACTCCATACTCTGTTGAGTTATCCCAACATTGTTAACTTAGTGTGTGGTTATCCTCGGTTGGAATTAACTGGTCTCTTATTTGTCCACTCAACCCTTTTTTTTTGGTGTCCTCTATTCCACCATTTAACGGTAATATTATATCTTATATCTTATATATAACTATATATATACACTATAACTATACCAACATATTATTCTATTTGTTTCCAAGTAATACCTAGGTAGTTTTCATTTCATAGCTGGGCTATCCACATTACCCTATCCAACCAATCAGATGTTCCCCATTTGACCGAACTGGTCTCCGGTGGAATGCGGAATTCATTAACGCGTTATAACTATTCCTATCTCAGCCTATAGGCTTCATATTTCAACTCGATAGGACTTTCCTGCAATTGCACCCCAATCCAACA
Source organism: Penicillium thymicola (assembly GCA_030142185.1). Taxonomy (NCBI): domain Eukaryota; kingdom Fungi; phylum Ascomycota; class Eurotiomycetes; order Eurotiales; family Aspergillaceae; genus Penicillium; species Penicillium thymicola. Next base: position 23,621 of record LACB01000394.1, read on the forward strand.
TATAAACAATAATCCAAGCCATGACCCAAGCAAAACAGACAATGGTACAAAGGAAATCCCCATGAAAATCACCCATCGTGGCATCAAACCAGTTAATGTCCACCGGATACCCAATTTGAACTTCAAATCCATTGAGCCTTTTTTCACATTCCCTGCGCGGTCGCAAAATTGAGCTAGACCAAATTGAATCCTGAAAAGGCTGCAAATCATGACCCCGCTTTGCAGGATTAACCCGAACAAGCATGACCACAAGGTGATAGGTGTGTATACCTCATAGGCCTCGGTTTGAACAGACACAGACTTGCAGCATTCTGTTGGCAATTCCGAGCTGGGCGGAGTGGGATGAATCACCGTGTGTTTAGCAGGCTTATCACCCTCGATGGGTTCATTAGCCTCGATGGGTTCATTAGCCTCGATGGTTCGATGTTGCGGGATTTTGGATGCCGCTGGATACCCCAGGCGACTGGTTCGATCCGATTCACTGCGTTTGACAATATGCGTGGCCCTTCGATGTTTGACCGGTTGTGGAGCGACAGGGTCGTCGAACATATCGGAATAATATTCCTGAGGGCGATCCAGCTTTTGATCAAGTTCTCGATGATGTTTCCGCGCGGGCTTCTCTCTCTTATTCTTATACTCCTTCACCATGTTTCTCCATCTAGCATAGACAGCATCCTGCTCCCCACTGTGTTGCTGATGGATGAGCAAGATTGCGAGATCTTTGATCGCATACTTCAGTGATCGGCCACCTGGTCTGGAGCAATAGATGCAGCACTCAAGTAAGCATAAAGCTTCGCTCTGTCTATCACGCGCTAGCGGAGCCTTGCAGTATTGGCCTTTGAGGGTCTTTCCCAGGCAAGGTATCTTTCCATCTAGGGGGATGACGCGCTCATTGAGAACTCGTTTCAATGGAGTGCAACTGGTAGGACACGACATTGAGTTGATATAAGGATTGATAAATATGATGCTGGTCAATGATTGGGAGACGGGCTGTCGGACAAGGGCTGAGTACTCTTAAGATTGGCTCAGTTGAAGCACTTTCAGGTGGGACTAGCCTCTTGTTTTATATTGCCAACGGCATCCAATTCCAGGACGCTTTCCTGTGAAGCCACAGGTAGAAGCATAGCCACCTACGCAATGTAGGCAACGATTTTCCTAAGTGAAAGCGCTTAACAGGGAAGCTGCAGTAGCCGATGAGGCTGTGTATTGTTGGTCTGATTATCTGATTCTGCTTCGCGCAATGAAGCATATCATAAAGCATTACCTGTCTTAGTGAATACCTGACTTGTTTTCCAGGCGCCACAATCCAAGCTCGTGCCAGAACAAGGCTATTCTTTCCCAAGGCAGACTCGAGGAACAGGGGGGAAAAAAAGTACTTTGGCACTAGTTAGCGCTGCACCCCTGTTTAGTGTGTTGCGAAGCAACTTGCATTTGTATTCATATCCCCGATGTAACAGAATTCGGCTGCGGCGGTCTAAATAATACAGTAGCACTGCCTACACACCTAGCTCTACATGACGCGAGAAATCATCATGGATTTTTCAATTTGGTAAATTGTTGAGCTATTCACTTCCATTACATAGTACCCTCCATGCGACAGGAACACCAATGAACGATGGGGACTTGGAAACTGACAAATACAGCTAAAACATTTCTATGTAATCATCTGAGTAGACACACGCGTTGACACAAGTGATAACTAAACCAAACTTGATATACATATCAACCAAGGGACACAGAGCATCTACAACCAAGTGGAGAATTATTTACGAAAAAATAGAGCACTTCATCGCGTAGGCAAAAGGTCGACGATGGTAGGCCGCCTTTCGTACAATTGTGATAGATTCTTCTAAAAAATGGAAAAAAGGAAATAACCTAACACGATAGAAAGCAGGCGAGGTTACCTATAAGTCTAAAACTTGTAACAACATCCTAGAAAATTCTGTTAGAGCTAACCCGGGTGTGTATGACCCTTTAATTAGTGGAGACTCTGCGGAGGTTAAACATTCGTAGATGAACTTCCAGCAACCGGGAGCTGAGCCCACAAAGCCCAAAGGCCAGCCCAGCCCAACCCGCAAATGGGCTGGGTTTTGGGCCCTAGGCACATGCCAAGTTATTGTAGCTGTACAGTTCTAGGAAACACACCCAACCAATATATAACGTATTTCACTACCGAGCGGCGCACACTACCGAGCGACGCACCCCAAAACACATAGTAAAAGCGATAAATTACAACATGATATCGCAACAACGATTGTTTTTACAAATTTTTCCTTGTAGCCTTGTGCTTTTTAGATGATCTATAGCCTCTTTACGGAATTTTGGGAGTGCATACAACTTGGTGATTGAGATATAACTTTTTACAACGTAATTTTCGGTATTTTTTGAAATGGCGATAATGTAGCTTTCT
>LACB01000395.1:0-25903 GCA_030142185.1 Penicillium thymicola
CAAGGGCGGTCAATTATGGAAGTACTGGGGTGCAAATACTCATGAAATGCCACTGTATATCTTGGCCTCCATCTACCTCTGAAGCAGGTCTCCATTTTTCTGGAATTGTAGCTGGGTTTGCTTTTCTTTTTTTTGCTTTTTTTTTGGAACTAGTTATTTTAGTCCTAGATCATTGACCGGCTACCCATTTGATTGGTGTTCGTCCCTCTATGATACAAGTACAATGGGGGCCGAGCAGGGAGTCGATGAGCTAGATGTCTTAGATGCATTTAAACCAATGCAAAGTGACTGCGCCGCAAGACGTGGACGCGGCCCCCAAATTCCGGGAATTTGAAATATAATCCTTCTTGTCTAATTTCTACGCTCTTCCAAGTGGAAATCATTTGAGATTATTCCGAAGTTGTCTGATTGTCTGATCAAGATATCAACATCACCATGTCTGGCTCGACCGAGGTAGATACCGCCCTCCATCAACTGCAGACGGAGCAAGGTCCTCTTCTTGATAAGATCGATGATCTTCGCACAATCGGAGTCGGCGGACTTGTCGGGTTGCCGCAGCTCATCGTCTGTGGAAACCAATCCAGCGGTAAAAGCTCTGTTCTTGAGGCCGTTTCTCGCGTGCGTTTTCCAATGAAGGGTAATGTCTGCACTCGATTCCCGACGGAGGTGATTCTGCGTCGCCATCCAGCACCCCGGTTCAAGGTGTCCATCGAACCTGGGTTATCTCGAACTAGCAAAGGAAAGCGCCAGAAGATTGAAGCATTTGCACCGGCTGAGGTCACCAACGGTAATCAGCTAGAGTCTCTGATTGAGAAAGCCAAAGAATGCATGGGGATCACTGGCGATGGATTCAGCGACGACATTCTTAAAGTTGAAATATCAGGTCCCGACAAGCCAGAATTGACACTCGTTGATCTGCCTGGTCTCTATACGTCCCATAGCACATCCCAGGATGAGCAAGGGATTGACATTGTTCATCATATCACCGAACGCTACATGGAAAACAAGCGCAGCATCATTCTGGCTGTAGTTTCGGCAAAGAATGACTACCACAATCAACGAGTTTTGAATATGGCAGAGAAATTTGATGGGTCCCGAGAGCGTACTATCGGAATTATCACACAGCCTGACATACTTGAAGCCCATTCTGATGAAGAAGCGTCTTGGCTGCAGATTCTCAAGAACGAGAAAGTTCCGTTAAAGCTCGGGTGGCATGCGTTACGAAATAGGTCTTTTGAAACTCGAAAGGCGTCGGACGACGAAAGAGATAAGAAAGAGAAGGAATTCTTTGCTAAAGGAAACTGGCGCTCTATTCCGGCGGAATATATGGGAATTGACAATTTTCGACGTCGGCTGAGTTCTGTTCTGCTGAAACATATTCAACGCAATCTCCCGGGTCTCATCGTTGATATTCATGAGAAGGTCCTCGATCGACAATCCAGACTGAGTAAATTGGGACCGCCCCGAGGTACTCTCCAGCAACAGAAGGGATTTTTGCTCAACATCAGCAGCAACTTCGAGCGTGTCACCGCCCAAGCATTAGATGGCATGTACACAGATGATTTCTTTGGCGGATTAGCCAACGAAACAGGGCCTCTCGATCAAGATCTTCGGCGTCTACGTGCCGTCATTCGTGAACTAAACGAATATTTCGCTGATGCCATGAACACTATCGGATGCGGCCAACTAATTGGCAAGTCTAATTCGAAAATGAGTCCTGCGTCTGAAAATCCCTACACGCATATCAGAACACCGAACGTCAGGCGCAGATCCGATATTGAACACGAAGTCAGCATACAAGCGCGCCAAAACCGAGGGATTGAGCTTCCAGGAAGTGCCAATCAACTTTTGGTGGGAAAGCTGTTTCGAGAACAATCCAAGCCATGGGAAGAAATCGCTCGGGAGCATTTGACAAAGTCTTGGGAGTCTGTTAGAGATTTCATCAGCCTTCTCCTGCAATATCTCGCCAATGACCACACCTACAATCTCTTACTGGGTACCATTCTTGATCCTGAGCTGGAGAAAATGAAAGATCATCTACTGGCAAAGCTAGATGAGCTTACCGCTTACAATAAACGAGGACATCCATTGCCTCTAGGCAAAAGCTTTCTCACGAAAATTCAGAAAGCCAGGAGTGACCGCCAAATCGATAGGTTGGAACGGGCCTTGAAATTAGGGTCTCATTCCGGAGATGAGTCCACTACCATTGAGCGGCTTCGTCAAGCCAATAGCCAGCTAGAATCGACAAGCAATCAGTTTGCAGCGGCAGACATTGTTGATCAGATGCAAGCATATTATGATGTGAGTCCGCATCAACCCACAAGTCGATAAGTCGACAATAAACCGAATTTGGGAGAGTGCTAATAGTAACAGACTGCAATCATCACTTTCATTGATAATGTTGCCACGCTTGGAATTGAAAATTGTTTGCTTGGTCCTCTGAGTAGCATTCTTACTAGCCAGACAGTCAACAACATGGAAGACAAACATGTTCAGGACATTGCCGCCGAGCCTTCCTCTGTCGTGGATGAGCGAGATCGTCTAACCCGGGAATTGGAGAAGCTACAAGCTGGTTCGCGCACATTGAGCAAATTCAATATCCGGAAGGTCACCACAAAGTCCGCTGTTGTCAACTCAACTACTCGGGCTAAGTCGCGTAAGTCATTCTATTTCACTGAAGGGAACCTGAGCTGATCTAAACTGGCCCGTAAAGCCATCACTCCTGGGGCGGCAAGCTCAGTATCGGCTTCTCAGCCTACTCATACTAGCTCGGGCCCCAACTTCTTTGCGCCAGGGCCGTTTGGAACTCTATCCCCTATGACAGGGTCTACCACGGACAAGAGTACCGGTACCACGAGAAGCCCTTTTGGTAACCTAAAAGACTCACAACCTGTGATTGGTGGAACACAAGGCCTTAATCCCGAGCCCCGTGGCAACCTATTTAGCAATAACCCTGGCTTCTTCTCTGGCTCTAGCTCTTTGTTCCAAACAGAAGCCACACCTAGTCCATTTGGATCATCGCCATTTGATTCGACTACAGCTCCCAGCACAGGTGCGGCTTCATCTGGTAGTTCAAACAAGCCCCGAAGTCAGCCAAGCCCTTTCTTTCCTTTACCTTCCGGCAACTCTGAGTCTAAAGCTGAGAGAATTGCGCCCTTTGCTCATTTGAGCAATAGTTCCCGGCGGTAGGTTCGAATAGGTGATTCTTTGCTCTTTCGTTTGACACCAAGAAACCTTCATTACTATGTGCCTTTTGTATTTTATCTGCTTTCTTTTTTTTTCCACCCTTGCCTTTTTACTATGCGTCGGAGTTTCTAACAATACAAGCGTGACGACCTTGGAATGAAACCTGTGTTTTGGAGTAGCTAGCTAACACAAATTGAATACTTGACAGAGAATTCTTCAAGGAAGAAATCGCCTATCCGAATTCTAAGTACCAGGATCGATACCTCAGTATAAGCCTTTCACCAGAATCCTCAAATCAGTCACACGAAGTAGGGATATCCAAGACCCGAAAAGATGCGAATTTTCCCTAATGACATTGTAGGAAATACGGTTGAAGGATTATGCGGCTCTTGGAAAGCTCCACACGGTTCCCTTTAGGGGCGGAAGGAATGAAACGAGTGCGAAATCACCCCTAGGTTCTGAGCCTAAGGCTTTAAGACAGGGGCACAGGAGAGATATCTAATCTGCTAGATGATCTATCTCAGAAATTGAAGAGGGACAATACTATGTTAGTCGGAGTAGGTGCTTGATATTACTCCAGGACTTCATAAATTGTTGACCAAGTGGTGGCTATGGAGGAATATTGGGATAATACACCATCAATTGTAAGAGAGATCAACAGGTTCCGAGATATACACTTTAGGAGCATTTATTCTACCCTTTCTGCTCAAACCCACACCGCCAACAAAGTTATAGGGACGTTATTAAAGCAGACAGGATATCAAAACGTGGCAAAGTTGGAATTTCCCTTATTACGACAGAAACAAAAGTCCGAAGCACTCAACACAGTTGTGATGCCTGACCTTGCCCTTTAGGATGCTATGAGACCCCCAGGTAGTAAGCATGGATTTTCAGACAGAACTTGAATATCTCTCTTCTTCTACTAGTACCCTGATCTAAGGCCATGTCCTAGAACTCCCGAGGGACATCATATGGATTTCAGTGGAGTGGTGTGGGTTCCGGGCCGACCCATGGTCTTCCGAGATCAGGGGTCCTTGACTCGAGGAAAGTTATATGGGCCGATGGAAGGATCTATTGACAATTATCGTGGGGGAATGGAAGGGCAAGTTATTTCTGGCGTCATCTAGGGATATATTGTAGAAAATTAAGTATGAAATTCGGCGATTAGGTCCTAGATAAATATAGAACAAAATGTAACTATACTGACTAACGTACGTAGCCTGAGGGCAGAAACCCTGCATATACGCTGCTAGGTCAATTCACAGACATGACAATACGCCGATGTCAAATTACTTCTTGCCCTGAACAAGAACTTGCTTCTGCTTCTTGATCTGCTTGACCACTTCGATGTCGACCTTCAGGACGTTGGCAACAGTATCAACAGGAGTCAAAGCCAGCCATTGAGCCAGGGAGATATCAGCGACGCGATCGCTCTTGTAGAGCTCGATCCAAACAAGTTTCTCCGTCTCAGAGGTGTTCTCGATGTAGTGTCCTTTTAATGAGAATTAGCATATTTGCTAGGTCATGAGAGAAGTCGGTCTACTTACCGCTATTGTCGGGGAAAACACCAGTGTCACCCGCTTGGAAGCCGAAGGTGCGGGCCTTCGAGTCACCAATAAAGACAGTGGCACGAGCGTGACCCTGGTGGAAGTAGAGCCATTCCTCAGCCTAGGTGGTGGTCAGCAACGTCCCTCCGCTTAGACGCATGTTTATAAACTTACATTAGGGTGCCAGTGGAGCTCACGAAGACCCTTGGGTTCCAGTTCCACAATAGCAGCAGCAAGGGTCTTTGAAATGGGGAAGTTGGTGGAATCAATCTTGCGGAACGTTCCACCGTGACCAGGGACAGGCTCCGAGGGGTGCTTGTAGGTGTGGTAGACGTAGGAATTATCGCCTCTCAATGTACCCACGGGAGCCTTGTCGAGATCTTCGCTGACAGTGCCGTTGAGAATATAAGGGAACTTCGCGGGAACTGAGTCAAAGACCTTAGGGTCAACACCAAAGTTCTTGGCGAGAATATCTCTGGGAGTGTGGGCAATCCAGTCATCGACCATGAAAGTAGTTCTTCCTAGTTAGCATATTGAGTTTATAAAGTTAGGAATGGAACATACCCAATCTTCTCAAAGTCACCATCGTCAAAGGCGAGAAGATACTCGTTTTCATCGTTCAGACCCTGGACATTATGCGCTACACCCTTAGGGAAGTACCATATATCACCGGTTTCAAGAACCTCAGTAGTGAAGCCACCGTTCTCATCAACACCGGACAGCAGGAGGGAGCCGTTGTAGACGAAACCCCACTCGGCCTGGATATCAAAGTAAGTAATTTACCATAGAAAATGTATAACTACGGCCACTAACCGTGCGGTGCCAATGCAGCTCGCGGATAGCGCCCTTTTTCAGATGCTGCTGGGCACCTGCAATATCATGACTCTGGGGCAGGTCCTGAATGACTTGTTCCCGAGACCAGCCGCCTGGGAACAGCCGAGTCTGAGACTCAGAAAAACTCCATTTGACATTGGGCACAAAGCCATTATCGGTACTGGCAGTCCGGAACTGGTCTGGGTTTTGAAGGTCGAGGGCTTTGTTTGTTCCACCTATTGATAGACGGCTATAAGCATGGATCAAGATGGCTGGTACCCGTGGAGAGATATTCCGGTATTGGAAGCTCCGAAGCTCCCAAGGCTTTGCTAGACTTTACTAGGCTTACCTAGAATTGGGGCTCCTTTAGCACCGCTAATCGGCTGGTCATTACCACTATCCTGCCTTTTGATATGAGGTACTGCAAAAGCAGAGCAAACAGATAGTCCAAAAAGTGCGAGGCTTTGGGACTTCATCTTGAATGAAGGAAAGGAAAGTGTACAAGGATGGGATTTCGACCTGGGTGCCTTAAGCCAAGAACCCCGGAGTCATCCCTGTTATATATGACATTTGGACAGCCAACACCCACCTCCAAATCCCGATGACCATAGACCTTAGGAATTTAGCTAGTTCCAATATTCCGCTCCCTAGTTGCTCGGTTTCGTGATGTTGATCCTAATGAAATTGATCAGAACGCACCGAGTTAGCAGAAAGTATAAACGGAATCATGAGATGATGCAATTCAAGAAGGTTTACGGAGTATTCATCTCGCTTCTCGCGGAAGCCTTTGTGAAAGAATCCAACTGGAGCGATAATTGATCGAAATGTGTTGGGGCAAGGCTAAGCATGGCGAAGAATATAACAACATTCTTGGCATCATGTCGAAATCGCTGCAGGTTCGCCCATGCTCATAGTCTCCATGGGGAAATTCGAAAGGTCAATCCAGGGACCTGACAGATATTGTCGGTAATGTACTTCTCGGGATTCCCAAAAGGTGGAGATTGAATCACCTCATCGGTACCTTTGATGAGTACATAGATCCCATATTTCTTGGCATGCGTGGATCATTCCTCTACTTTGACCTCTTTGTTACTAGTCCACTCAAAATCAGAACCTGTGCTTTGCTTTGACCCCTCCCGGATCTCAATACCGTACCTTGCTTGGGTGCTGAATTGTTGAATGTGGGATATGGTGATCTTCGAGGGCGATTCCTGGACCTTTCCTATTCCGGAAATTATGGGGTTCCTTTAGCCCTAGTTCCACTACCTGTTCGTCCATAACATATCAGTGGCGCTGATAGCAAGGGCGAGGCTAGCAATGGTATAGACCAGCTCTTGCTAGAGGCACGTTTTGGGTTCGAACTATTGATTTCACGGACTTGTAGTCCCTCTCTCTCGACTTTGATTAATTTCAATCACGACATCCTTCCAGGATTAGGAAGAATCCCTACGATTTGACTTTTCAGAAAAAGCCTGGATACGGGGTCAACTGGTCCGATATCAGATCCCGAGGTCGAGGATTGTCTAAATTCTCATGTCGGCGTTGAGGGATGAATTTCACCATTTCGCAGATCAGCATCTCGAGGAATTTGGAATAACAAAATCTGACTTCTTTGCGTGCTCTGTGTTGTTACTGTCGAGGTGTCGAGATGATCCAGGGGAAGAGCAAAATGATGCCCCATTTGGGACGAGATGAAGGTGCACTCGGGTATATAAGCTCTCGAGATTTCCCGCAAATATGCTCATCACACAAACGCAATCCTGCTCAATCCTTCTCACCAACAAGATGAAGTACTCTATTGCTTCCATTGCGTCTCTGGTTGCCCTCGGGGAGTGCCTTTCTCTGCCTCCTCTCATTCCCAGCATTCCTGGAGTGACCGAGCCTCTGACGACCAACGCTCCTCCTTTGCCTATTTTGCAAGTCCCTACCCCTCCGCTGGAGAGTCCTCCCTTTAAGTCGAGCGATATCAAGCCAAAGAAGATTGGTTATTTCTGGACTGGCTCGGCAGACAAGTTCCACAAAGGTATGGATCTACGAATGGCAGATTATGGAGAGGAGATGATGCTAACTATCATTGGTAGACTTCCTTGCCACCTACAGTTTGGATGATGTAGGCCAATCATGATCCTGGTGGAGACTAACCTGAACCTGTTTGCTGATTCGATTTTAGGACACTTTTGGAACCCTTTTGTGGGTCACAGATGTGCCCAGCAGCGGCAATGACCCTCACCACCTGGGTCCTTCTCTGGATGGAAAGACCCTCTGGGGTGGTGGATTGCTATCTCTCTTGAAGACTCAAGTATGTATACCTCTCCCCAATATGCTTTCCGCAGCACATCTAATCTTTCATTAGGATACTGGCTTCTACTTTGATACCTCCAACCCTTACCGGCCCAAGTTCCTCAAGAGTAACCGAGGTATCCTTGCATCCATTGCGGATGAAGTCCGGGCAAAGCCAGATGGTGGATTCTTCATCACCTACATGGGTTCGGCCGTTGGTACTTCTCCCGGTCGTCTCGTTGAGACTGATGCCGACTTTAACATCATTCACGAATGGCCTGAGGATGTGGAGGGCACCCTCAACATTCTTGAGCAGCAGTTCTCTCCTCACGGACTTAGTATCGATTGGGAGAAGAAGCTCATCCTGACTTCCGACTTCGTCGAGCCGATTACTATTCTGAAGCCTAGTCTTGGAGTGCGCCATGCCGATACACTGCGCCTCTGGGATCTCGACTCGAGGAAGATTCTCAGCACTCTTACCATTCCCAATGTAAGTAAATTCTTGAGATTTAATTATCATGCATCCTCTAACTCAATCAGGGTGGTGGTATCCAAGACGTCAAGTTCATTCCCGGACACCCAGAATCCGCTGCTATCGCCACTGCTGTGCACCTGGGTCAACTCTGGGTCATTTACCCTCTGCGAAAGGACGCAAATGGCAACCAGGGTGTGATTGAGGAGCTCTACGATCTCGGTCCCAAGGCCCGTGACACCATTGCTATCTAGTAAGTGGTTCCTCTTCTATATACTCACAGTGAGCATCACTGCTAACAACATCCCCCCACAGCTCCGACATCAGCCAAGATGGTAAATACTTCTACGCCACTCTTACCACAGCCAACCACATTGCTGCGCTGGACATCAGCGACCTCAACAACATCAAGCGTCTGGATAACCCCGATGAGGACCAGCCTACCGTCGGACCTCACTATCTCAAGGTCACTCCCGACCAGAAGCACTTGGTCGTCACCGACTACTTCGTCCAGACTGGCGAAATTGGTATCATCAACACTCCGGCTGACTTCAAGGCGCTCTACATCGACCTCCAGGAGGACGGCAGCCTTTCTTTCAACCGCTCTATTGACTTCCCCAAGGAGTTTGCCAATCGCGGTGGTGCTAAGCCTCACTCTAGTGTGATCTTTGATCTCACTGACCCTGAGAACCATCTCTACTACTAGGTGATCTCCGTTCGTAACTTAGTAGCAAGAGACAGGACAAAGTCAATGTGAAATGGGAGATTATAAGGATGGGAATATAATTGTTTACTCTTCTGCGCCTGGCATGTGTCTTCGGGCCATGTATTTTATTGTGGATATACTACGGCTAGTTCTTAGTTACTACCAATGGACATCCACTGTACTTACTTTGATGAGTTAAAGGAATTTAACCCTGTAAGGACAATTGTCTGGGTATCAAAGTAAATCAAAAGGGTAAACAGAATGCAATATCCTCGAGAGAGTAAAGCAAACCAACAAATAGAAGCCCGATTAGAGCTCTAGTGGCTAAACTTCACGCACATTTGATGTGGGAGATACCTTTGAGCTTCCATCTATCCGATGGTGGCCTTCGATCTCATCTGTAGACGCCTTCGAGCTTCCCTCTATCCGATACTGACCTTCAATCTGATCTGCAAACACTGACGGACTAGCCCGTTTATTCGCAACGATATCTTCTTGTAACACAGCGCGGAATTCCTCGCGCTTTGGTAGGAGGTACCGCACATCGACAAATCTCAAAATGCTAGTCATAATAATCACCAGAACCAACAAGGCCAATGCAGACTGCCACCCATATTTATAAAATGGTGCTTGACTCGCAGGCCAAACGAGAACCTGTGACCATGAAGAGATGGCATAGTACCCAGCGACAGCAACGCCGACAACGAGAGAACGGACCTCTGGATCCTGCGGGATAAGATCAGAGAGCCAGGCGAAGATCAACGGCGCTGTGCCGAGACAAATATACGAGATGAAGTATGATGCATAAGCAGCAGATAAAGCCACCGACGCCGGGTGAGTAGTCCAAATGCTCATGATGATGCATGGGATGATCCCGATAACCGCTTGAAGAACGATGAGTGTCCACCGCGTTTCAAAGTAATCAGATAACAGAGCCCAGATCCACACGAACACGACGTTGATCGCAGATCCTCCAATGGGGATAACGTTGACCTGCGAGATAGTCCATCTCGCGCTTCCGTCTGGGTTCTTTAACGATTTTAGGAACAGCCCGAAATAAACATATCCGTATGTTCCAAGAACCGTTGCAATATACAGGGCTGCAATGAAGTAAACAACCCATCCCGAGAACGTGCGCTTCACGCCGGCCCAGGTCATCTTCTTTGGCTCGGCGCGACCATTACGCGCGAGACGTTCTAGCGAAAGCTCGCCGTGGACTTTGTTGAACCAGAATGCGCGCGGGTTAGGTTTGTTTGGTAGATCGGGCAGCATGAAGAATCCCGCGAATCCCCAGATTACTGTGATGATGGCGTTAATCACGAATAGCCAGCGCCATCCTGCTAGTCCGCTGTGTCCGTCGAGAGTGTCGGTGATTGCGGCTTGCATGGCGCCTGAGAGCATTTGGCCGACTGCTTGACAGGAGTGGTAGAATCCCATTCGCTTGGCGAGTTCGGTTGGCGTATACCAGTACACTAGAGGATTGGTTAATTCGGGGGGTCAGGAGAAAGGCTTTCGAATGACATACTGAATAATGTCATCATCCCTGGCCAAGCGCTACTTTCGCATAGACCGAGGAATACACGGATAACGTAGACTTGTTTTGCGCTCGTCGTCATCGCGATCAATCCCGTCAGAACACCCCATGCAATCTCCAAGCCCGGGAGCCAATAACTGGGGCGGATGTAGGTGAGGATAATTTGGGAGGGAATTAGCATTATGCAGTAGGCGACATTAAAATATGTTGTGAATCTAGACAGTATTAGCTATGACCAACTCTGCGGCATGGAAATGTTTCGGATAACTCACAAATTAAGCTCATTTCCGAACAAGTTTAAATCTTCCTTCATGCCAGATACGTAGGCATTATTGATATTCTGTTGATCGAGATATTTGATAACTGACAAAAGTCAGTTTTGCTGATCTCAAGCTGTGAGGGAAATCTGCAATGCAACGCACCCTGTGAAAGACAGCCGAAAGTCATTAGGAACATGTCAAGACGCCGGACCAAGGCCTTCTCTTCCGGAGATCGGATATCGACATCTGTCGACACATTACGTCGAATTTTTTTGAAGGACACCATGGTTAGAGTGGCAGGACAGGGAGGGAAGAAAAGGCCAACATTCTAGCGACCTTGGCCATTCATATACAGGCACATGTAGGCCCGAGCCGTGATAAGGCCCCTGTGACCCCTCACAGATAAGTCAAACAATGTGTCCGGGGTAGACTTCGGATTGTAGATCCGACGAGGATATTTCTGCAAGGTGCACGCGTGATAAGCATTTAAAGCACCAATGGTTGTATTCCTCCATTGGGGTAACATCGGAGGAATGCCCGAGTTGCTGAGATATCAGATACCATCCATCTTGGCGTTTTAGCCAACTCCACTCACATACACCCCGAGGTTAGCTTAACGAGTGGATCTGGAGATAAGTTGACGGGATCCTATCAGCTACCTACTACATAGGTAGAAGAGGTTGAGGGAGGGGAAAATCCCTTTGGATTGAAGGATTTGAGGGGCGAAGTCCGCGATAGGAGATTCTTAGGCTTTCCCCGCATCCCTACGTTAACAACGGTGAATACGAGACTGTCTCTTTCCCAACTTATATATATTCATGAGGATTGGCGGAAACCTTGACGAATTGCAAATCATTTGAAATGTTAACTTCAAATATTGAAACAAGCAGAAGCTTGCCAAATCCCACCCCTTGTTTGAGTTACTGGCAGCGAACAACTCGGGCAAATCCAAACTTGCATGCCAACATCGAAACAGCTGTCCCATCGAACTCCAAATATGTCGTTGTCGGATCCGGTATTTCTGGTGGTTTGACAACCTTCAAGCTAATTGAAGGAGGGGCCAAAGCCGAGGATATCGTGATTCTCGAGGCACGAGAGGCAGCAAGTGGTGCGAGTTCGCGAAATGCCGGACATGTGCGACCAGGTCTGTTAGACTTCTATTGGAAATATTGTAAGCATTTCTGATCTGGAACATAGATGCCTTTAGGGGTTTCAGTGCATATGCCAAAGTGCATGGAGCGCAACAGGCATTAAAGATTATCCAGGATGAGCGACTTGTCCTAGAAAGAGTCGATGAATTTGTCAAAGAGCATAATGTGGAATGCGACTTTAACTTGACAACGACATTTGATGTTTGCATGACCCCAGAATTCGCAGCTTACGAGGCAGAGAGCCTTGAAGCGTTTAAGAAAGCAGGAGGCGATACTTCCCATATCACATTCTATGAAGGTGACCAGGCCAAAGAGAAAACCAGAGTCCCAGCGGCTGTGACAGCATATGAGTGGCCAGCAGGATCGAGCCACCCGGCAAAGCTTGCACTATTCCTGCTTCAGGCAGTGATATCGAAGGGTGCGAAGCTCTTCACGTTTTGTCCTGCTACTCAAATTGACCGGAGTGGTGCGTCTCCAGAAACCTGGAAGGTGCACACCCCCCGGGGAATAATAGAAGCGGAGAAAATTATTCATTGCACGAATGCCCATGCTGCCTTGTTACTACCACAGCTGGAGGCTTATATTCGGCCAAACCGTGCACAGGCTCATTCTCTCGTGCCCGTTCCAGCTTTCTCGGGACAAAAAGCTCTGCGGAGCACTTTCTCGCTCCGCTTCAGCCTCCTGCACTTCTACTCTCTGATTCAGCGCAAGGGAGATGGTACGTTGGTGTTAGGCGTATCGCGATCAAACCCAACATTGAGCCCTGAGACATCGGCTAGTCGATTCAGCACTGACGATTCCCGGTATAACGAGGATATTGCCCAGAACGCTCTGCAGACCTTTGGTGAAATTTTCCCTGCTTATTCGTCCCACACGGCAATGCACGGTGAGGGTCTGGATCACGCTTGGACTGGAATAATTGCCATGACTACGGACTCTGTTCCGTTCGTCGGGGCGATTGATTCTCTACCTGGACAGTATATTTGTGCTGGATTTAATGGTCATGGTGAGTTTTTTTCTTTCTTTTGCTCGACTACATCCTGAACGAGGACGTGCTGACTGGCAACAGGTATGGCCCGTATATTTACATGCGCCCCGGCTGTCGCCAAACTTATACTTGGCAAGCCCTGGGATGAAACAGGGCTTCCAGATTGTTTCCAATTCAGTGACGAAAGGCTCTCCCGGCTTTCAAATGGAGATTTGCCTTCCATTTGGTAGATTAGTCCATACTACCGAGGAATAATCTTGAAATATGAGTTATAAAGAGATTTCTACTCTACAGTGCATGATTGGCGATTTAAATCTTCACGGGATTGATTGATTGATTGGCGTCTTATGTTAATAGAATAACCACTTATGCGATGTTTGCCATACTTGGGATGATGCCCCAACAAAGCTTTATAAAAACTAGCTTAATATCTTCAAACCGAACTTTCTCTCTCTTGATCAGTCTTTTGAGTTAATTTGGAAGCTTAGCTTATAAGATAAAGGATTCTATATAGCTTTATTATATAGTAGTTTGAATATCCCCGAAAAACCAGAGAAAGATGTATTAATTATGCAGCTACAATAAATTGGCATGTTTGTATTGTTTCGGGCGCATTATGAGTTTGCGAAGATGGCTGACGAGCAGAGGCGGCTTTGCTTCCTATGTTTCGAGATAACAAATGCACCATTTGGCTCATTCAGCTACTTCCTCCCTGGTGGATTCTACTGGGACGGTATAGATGCAGTCTACTTCTATTAACGAAGTATAAACTGGAAAGCATAATTGTTGTGGGGGTGGCCTTAGGCCCATATTGATGTGTCAGGCATCAACCCCTCGCAGGTAGATAACTAGCAGATTCTTCCTCCCATAGCAATCAACTCTCTCCCTCCTCTCTTTCTGGCCCTACAATCTCGTAGCTGCCTAACAGGTTATGAGTCCAGAGAATCTTGGTCACGTGCGAGAGAAGGATGAGAATTGCAACGATGGACAAGACACTGAGGGTGTGGAGATTGACTTTTGTACTAGGGAATAAGAAATGATCAAGTCAAGCGATGGCCGCTTTCAAATGTATCTAAATAGAAATGATAGAATATAAACCCTTGAGCTAATATGCAACAATGCACTCTGTAAAGGTCAATATAAAGATGATGGCTATGAAAATCTTCGTCTAGTGCACTACAGGGATGTTTGGGAATCAAAACAAAGCTTAGTAATGCGGTCTCCTATTTCCAAATTCAAACTTACCCTTTACATCTCACACTTTTCCATTTTCCAATAAAGTGTTCTAGATCTTCATTAACTTATAAAACATTGAATTGGAAGAAGTATCCCGATATCCCAACCTCAGAAGCTCATATCCACAGAGTGGAGCACCGGACCGTCCCGCCAAGGGAAATCCACTTCGGCAAGATACAGTTAGTTCACTCCTTGAAACCATATTTGTTCGAATTTGTTCTCCTATACGACACTTGAACAAAACCCACCTGTCCCCATGATTGGTTTACGGTTGGGAAGTCGCGTGACAAAGCGCACATTCATTTCGCTGCGCGCGAAACCTCTCCACCTCCTACGGATCCTACCTTTGCCATACCCTCCCACGCGGTCGTCGACGAAGAAAGATGGCTGAACTACACACCCAAAGACTATTACACTGCAAGACCAGGTGAGACACTTGCCAACAACTACCAGTTACTAGCAAAGGTCGGCTGGGGCACGAGTTTGACCGTATGGCTAGCGCGAGATATTAGAAGGCACGTTTTGTTTCTGGGCCAATTCTGTCCGAGGCTAATTGGAGATTTTGAGTTACCAGGTGCCGATGGCAGTCTGAGAAAACAGTTGTCTTGAAGATTTTGAATAGTCGTTATGCTCAATCTGCGAGTAATCTTCTTGAGATCGAGCAAACGGTTGCACGAAAGAATCCTTCACATCAAGGGTATGGGATTGCACGCCACTGCCTGGAAAGCTTTGAGCTCAAAGGCTCAGATAAGACACATCTTTGTCTTGTATATGAGGCAATGCGGGAGCCAATGACAGTGTTTCAGAAGAAAGCGTATATTCATTTGCTTCTTCTCGGGCTGCAGTATCTGCATGCTGAGTGCAGACTCATTCATACTGGCAAGTAATACTCGTTGAATCCCAGTGAATTTCTGAATAAGGCCTGAATAAGGCATTTACTAATCAGGGAAGTCACTCCAGACCTGAAGCTCGCAAATACCCTGACGACCTTTGAGAATGAGAAAGCTATCCCTAGGTTCATTCAAGAACAAGTCCTCAAGTCCCCAATGCACTACAAGACTAATCCAGAAACCAACCACATCACCTACCAAAGTTACGACGGTTTGGGGACAATGGACGTCGAGGATGTCGGAAATGTCCTCCCTGAAATAACCGATTTCGGCTCGGCACGGCAGCTCGGCGTCGATCCAGAAACGAAGTCACAAAATGAACCCGTTTTTACGTATCCTATACAGCCGAACTACTACCGCGCACCGGAAGTTGTCCTTGGATATGGTTGGGATTCCAGCGCAGATATATGGAACTTTGGTGTGCTTGTAAAAAGCTCGAGTATAAACGTGCCTATTCATTCTATCAAGACTAACGCATTTCTTTCAAAGGTTTGGAACATTACCGAAGGCACCGAGCTATTCACTCAGGTGGAAGATGCTAATGGTAGATACGATCCCATCTGGCGGAAATGATTGCTCTGCTCGGTCCACCACCGAAGGAGGTAATTGAGCGAGCAAACTATATGTCCCAGGTTGAATATGCTTCTACAATTAGTATTGAGGTCGGAAAGCCGTGCAAGAATGCTCGGGAGGTCTTTGGCGGTCCCTACTTCGATAAAAAAGATGAGTCTTTTATTCTAAGTTCCAGCATGCGTGTTATTTGGCTGATTGTTGGTGGTAGGGAAATTCCTTCATCAGGAACTGATACCAAAGCGGAAGCTGGAGGATACTATCCCATCTAGGGATGACTCGGAAAGGGAGCTTTTCTTGTCATTTGCTAGGGATATGCTTACCTGGGTTCCATCGGAGAGGAAAACTGCTCGTGAGTTGACGGAGCATCCGTTCCTCAATCTTGGTGGGCATGCTTCTAAAGATGTCTTGGAAGGGCGCTCTTAGAATATGAGCTGTTTGATCCATTTGCATCAGACTGTTTACGATTTGTCTAACAGCGAGAAGAACCCTTTCCACTATGTATAAAATCTCCACTATGTACGAATGTATTAAAAGAAGGATGTTTATGCACATAGTCATGGAAATGGAAATAGAAGTTAGATTTATAGTATATGCTTCGCTTATGAATGCGGATTATCTATGAATGACATAGGTCAAATGTCGGGTTATTTACGTATGTACTGGCAACGCCCAAGAAGAAATCCCAAGTTTAAGACCGGCGGAAGATTTAAAATACCTGAATTACTACCTACCTAGGTAGGTATGATACTTCCCTTTATAATCAAAGTAGCCTGATTTTGCTGGCGTTTACAACTCTCTAAAATGAAGCTCTTCATCAGCATATAAATGGAGATATTGCGCTTTGTATGCTGATGAAAGGCTTCATTTTAGAGAGTTGTCAACCGTCTAAGAATATCGAGGTATCTCACTTTGTATAGAGGCGAAAAGCTTCATTTTAATTTGCATTATATTGTACTATCAACACCCCAGGTTTCTACCAGCTGGATATCCACCATAAAAACTAAGTGGTAAAGGGCGGTATATCAAATAAAGGAGGCGGTATGATTAATTGGGAAGGCGGCGGTCAATGACCAGTTTAAATCAGGCATTAAGGTATTAATATTTACCGCAATTAGGGTTTTGGCAGCTAGCGCCTATACCTCTACGTAGCCCGAGCTGAAACCACTTTTTAGTTCCTTTAAGAACTATCTTTTTGTATAATATAGATACTATTGTAGGGTTTTAATATAGCTTCTTTAATTTTCGTTTTTTAATAAAGTAGGAGATCTATACCTCCTAAGGTATAAGAATAAATGTTTGCTTTTATTTCTATAGCTCCTACTTGTAGGGGAGGAGTAGTTCTATGTTGAGTGCAGTAGAACAATAGTCTCTACCTCACACCACGCGCTTTTTTTTCTTTTTTTCTTTTTTTTCCTTTTAATACCAAGCCACCCCCTTAAGGGTATAGCAAAATTTCATTTCACCTAATGGCAAAGCCCCGTGCCAAACCGATCTTCTACGATATTTTTAGGCCTCGGACCATCCTTTTCCACACTCGTACCTTATAGGATAGTTCTCTATAATACTTAATAACTAGAAGCTGTGCTAGGCTTCTCAGCACGGAAGATCTTTCTCCAACCTTCACAATAGCTTCTCATTTGTGGTTAGAAGTGGGTTCTACAAGGTCGACATAGAAGTTCCAAAGTTGGATAATTATGTGATTCCCAACCCTGATTGATTGTTTAGCTAGACTCAACCGGTTAATATTATTCGAGAAACCGGCCGTACTTAGTGTATACAACGTTACATTGGCTATCACTAGCCTTTTGACCACCTTTGCCGAGGTAACTATTAGGTAGAGTAAATCAATTCACAACAAATGGTATTGTCTATATGGTCGGCCGGCCACGTCGTTAGATACTGATCTATTATTGTTAATACGGCCAGCGATAACTTCAATCTAAGGACCTAAGTCCAATTGTGCCCCTAATTCAAGGGACAAGTGTCTAAGGTCGAGTAACTAGCTAGAAATCAAATGAGTTGCCAAGCTTCGCTGACCCTACTGCCATAGCCTCATAAGCGGGCGGGCCATGATCCATTGTGACCAATCGGCCCCCCAACTAGCGGCAACCTCAGTAGACTATGCGTCGGGGCGAGGATCACTTCCCTCCTGATTGGGATCTCGATCGTCCGAGAGTCAACCAATCTACTTTTGTCAGAAGATCACGTGCAGTTCCTAACACTCAGTCATTGCCAGGGTATCAGGGAAAGGTGAAACCAGTTGTACTCAGTGAATACTCAGTGAACTGAGCATGACTAAAATTGATGGAACTCACTGCACAGAGGGGTCAATTGCCCATACGATCCTATGTTCCCAGATATAACTATCTATCTACAAGTCCTTGGCGGTTTACACAAGTGGTAACGCGCTTCCTAATATAGCGGGCAGTGAGCTTACACTATTAGGAGGATAAACTCATACTGATACCCAGTGCACTAGTCTACCGTGAGATCGATATTCCGTCCTCTAGTTCACTGAACTTTCCGATTTCTATATGGTTAGTGTTGTATAGATTACTACAGTGGGGGAGAAAGCAGAAAAGGAATCATTATTTATTAAAGCTAGAGATGCAGGGGTTTATATACTCTGTTTAAACCATCTAAGAAAAGCTCATTCTGTAAAAAAAAAGCAAATAACAAAAAACAAATAGCAAACATGCAAATGGCAAACATGCATGCATGGGATGATGTTCAACAGTCAGTTGACCTGACTGCCATGTTTACATCCAACCTCCTCATGTCTACAGAGGCGTGAGTGCATAAGTTAAGTACTGTGCGGCTACACCGGATGATTATGGGGGGAGTCCAAGAATTCACGCCGCTGAGAGGGTTTCACTGAAATACGAGATTGAGTCCCATCCCCGGGGATCAATGGCTCATATTCCGATTTCCAGATTTCCAAACGGGGGCCAGAGGGTGGGGTCGAGGGACGCACTAATGTACTCTTGATCCTTTCAAGGGACTTGTTTCGTTTACATAGAGACTAAGGGCTAGATACCTGCTCTGTAGAATACGATCATCGCGGTTTACCGAGACGATATGCGGGCTATAAATACCCCTTTCCCATCCCCTCTAATTCTTCTCACCATCACTTTCCAGACATCTCAATCATTTAGCAGCTCCAAAAACCACTCTCTTCTACCGAAAACATGGTTAAGCTCAGCATCCTCTCCGTTGCCTCCGTGGCTGCCTTTGCATCTCTTGGTATGGCTAAGAACTGCCAAACGCAGTTCGATTACTGTTCCTCAGCTCTTTTGACCCGAGGTTAGTGAGGCAAATTTATATGATTTGAGTCACGATGAAGCAGAATACTGAACCTATATTAAGGCAACTACGACATCCAGATCCGGAATGCGGTTGCCGAAGCTCAGTCCTCATTCCCTGGCGTGACCAGAGACAACGCGTTGTTCGCTTGCCTTGGAGGCTCCAACGGCGAGATCAAAGTTATCGAGAAGTGCGGATACCGGTGCAAGAACGGAGGAGATGGCCACACAGACAGCTGCTAAAGATCACATTTCTATCAACAATGGTCTTGTCTTCGCAGGCACGTGCGGATTGGTGGTTAGTGTTGGCACAACTTGGTATACAGCCAAGGTGCTATACTATATAATCGCATTTTGTCAGAGTTCACGATATAATTAAATTGCTATGGCCTTCATATACTGTTTGTGCACTATGCGAAGGGTGGCGTTACAATCCTGCGAATATTGCTGCTCGAGAGACAAATCTGAAAGAGAGAACAAGCAGTCAAAAACCACGTAAGATATGCCAGTACCACTGAGACGGGTTCCAGATTGGGGATACTCAGAAAAAGCCCTCGGGAAATATATCACTATCCAAGTTCGGTCTAGGAGCTGAGACATACAACATAGGTAGTTATCCACTTGATGGTGTGATCCTCGGTGGTGAAATACGTTAACGTATTTGGTAAGGGCCACCCAACCCAACTTATTAAACTGAAATGTATACAACATATACTATCTCTACCAAAACGCTATTAAATTAAAAATACTAAAATTATCTATCTAGCTAGATATCTATTAATTGTATGCCCTATTTCTCTATAACCACTACACTTTGGCGAGGTCCGCGTTCGTGGTTGTAACGCCTGCAAAGGGCTTCGTCGTAGAGGGAGGTACTTTAATTGCTTCTACCGGCTTAGTAATTAATTGAGAAGCTTCTTAAACTAAGAGAGCTGTTACGATATACCCTATCATGAGGCTATTCGCAGATTGGTGCCTCAGGCCCATAGGACCTGGTAGAACTTTAAGCTTTCGGCGATTGAACGCCAGGCCTTCGCTCTCTTTTCGTCAAGGACACCCCGTAGGGAGTGGTATTGGCTCTATTGCAGATGTTATGGAGGGTAAATAAAGGAACGAAAAAAGGAGATTATACAAGTGAAATTTAGGGTGGTCTTTTTTTTTCTGAGTATCCCCGAGCTGGTAGCCCCTGACATACTTAGTCCAATGATCGTCGATGGGAACCTCCGCAGAACGTGGCTAACACTGCACCAGCCCCATTTAGGCTTCAGCCGTGGATCATGACACCACGCTTATGTCCCATCATCCAATCTCATTTGTTGAAACTGCTACAGGATTGCGGAACGGCCGAAAACCGTTGGACATTAGTACCAGTTCGCATTTCAACTGCCCCCCCCAGCCTCCTCCCTTCACCCTGCTTCCTCATGATCCCAAGGGGCTAGATATCGAAACATGCCGAAATCGAAAGATATTGAAGTGGTATGTCAATCCATCAGTTGTTCTCCTCGCTGTTCTAACAAGTTATAGGATGCGGATGTCTACCTGTCAGCCAATTATGCCGACGATTGGCAGTCGTAAATCCTCCCATTTCCCTCGTTTCATGTCATTAGTCTCTAACATGACATGTACTACACAGGGAGACTACGTCTATTGGTACCTCAATCTATAATGGCTTGATGGAAAATGGTAGACGGTATGGTTTCATCGCATATTGGCACGCCCGGAGACTCGGCCCATTGCTTACATGTACCTATCACCTGCAGGTATCAAACGCTGAGTGACAAAGAGTATCTGTATGCATGTCATAGCATCCGACATCAAAGAAGTTGCCAACTGATGCTCATTTCTCACTAGGGTTCCTGCCGATGATCTCGCATTTGAGTCCTATGAAGCTGGGTATGCATGACAAACCTTTCTACATGTCACTCTTATTCTTACCCTTAACACTCTCAGTCATCTGCTCGCTCTTGTTTTGGATTCGGAACGAGAGAACCCGCTATTTAGATCGCCTGTTGGCAAGAACCCTACACATGTGCTCGATATTGGAACGGGTAAGGGTAACTGGGCTATGTACGTCAGAATAGAACCCCCTCCTTGTCCCGTACCAGACAGGACTTATACCAATATAACACTTATATAGTGATGTTGCCGACATGTTTCCGTCCGGTGAGTGCCATCCCCCCCCATATATCGACAGAGTGGTAAACTTAAACCATACAGCAACTGTCCGGGGAGTCGACCTCTTCCCACCTCCCATTACATGGATGCCACCCAACTGCATTCTCGAAGTCGACAACGTCCTAGAAGAATGGACCTGGAAAGACCCGCTCGATCTAATTCACATGCGAATTATGACCGGCTCATTCGATCCGGCAGGATGGGATCACGTCTACAAAACCTCCTTCAAGTAAAGCACCCACATGTCCTAACCCTCTCCATATCCACAACCATATGTACTAACACCCGATCTCTCGTAGAAATCTACGACCAGGAGGCTGGATCGAACAATATGAAGGCTGTACATCCATCCAATGCGACGACGACAGCCTGCCGGCAGACAACATTCTACGAACCTGGGGCTCGATTATGGACGCGTGTGGTGCGCGCGCCGGACTCTCGCTGGATACTCTCGACACCATGCGCGGCACAATAGCAAAGGCTGGGTTTGTGGATATCCAGGAGAAGGCATATAAGTGGCCGATTGGGCCTTGGGCTCGAGATCAGAAATATAAAGAGGCGGGCGTGGTGAATTTCCAGCATTGGCTTTCTGGTATGGAGGGATGGTGTATGTGGTTGCTTACCCATTTCGGTGCGCCGAGCCCTTGGACCAAGGATGAGGTTACCGTTTATTTGGCGAAGGTTCGTTCGGAACTTAAGAATCCGAGATATCATAATTATCAGAGAGCGTGAGTTCGGCGTAACCCCGTGGTATGGTATTGATGGAACTGTCATGCTAATTCTGGGTTAGACGACGTGTGTGGGCGCGCAAGCCCTTTCCCGGAGAGCTTACGCCTGAGATGACTCCTGAAGTGACCCCGATCAAGGACGAGGAGATGTGAAAGATGGCAGTGGCTATTCTCTTGTCAAGTAAGTGCGTTATTGGTTGGTTATCATCATCAGAGGCGGTACAGGAAGGGAATGAATCAAGAAGTTTGGAAATGCCCACGATGAATATTGCCTGACTTCGAATACAAGACATATACCCTGACAGAAGACACTACTGTACAGTCAGTCAAGTCAGCATAGAACTAGGGTGCCGGCACTAGAAGATAGTTCCGCTTTCATCTGTTGGTATCCTCGTGGTGTCCTGATGGTGCCTTTCACTCTCTGGCTAGAGAGAAAAAGACAACAACAGCCATAATGTAAGGCGGATATCTGAAATAAGTATGCTATTAGAAGTATCAGAACGGTTTAAACCCACATTATCATCAAAGGTATCTGCCGTAGTAGTCAAACGGCACCACCCTCTTATGTTTATCTACAAGGTTAAGATCGCAAGCGTAGCGATATTAAGATCATGTGTTTCATTGAGCTATGTCATAAGCTAGCTTAATTGCGAAAAGAAAATGGCTCCCCCTTGCGCTTTTGATCGCATGGAATCATTGCAACTGTCCGGGATTTGAGTTCCATTGTAACAAATTCAGGATTCCAGTTCCAAACTCGCCAGTTGCGAGGAAAATGCTCGCCGAACCCACTCCATGTATGTCTTCCATTTGTGAAGATCACCCGATGCCTCCGCACCGGGGAACGCTTTGCTCAGTTCTCTAGTAATCTTCAAAATTCCAAGCGATGCCTCTTGGGCCTTCTCCAACTCTTGTTTGACGGCATTCTCCTTTGGCTTGAAGGAAAGCACACTGGTGTAATGCTCTGACAAATTATCCAGCCGCCGTTCAGTATCCTCCGGTGCGATCTTAATGAGTTTGGATGTCATGAGATTGCTGATTGCACGGATGTCTTGCTCGTCATCGATACCCGCGACGATGCGGTCGAAGAGGTCGGCCATATGGGTGCGGGAGAAGGAAGTGTCGAGCGAGGCATAAAGGGTTTCGTAGGCACTCTGTGAACGTGGATGTCAGTGGGGGTCTATGGTGGATAATAAGAGATACTGACCTTTCGCAAGTCGAGACCATCATCCACTTTGTGCTTGAATGGACCCATTTGTACCTCACGAATGAGCTCTGGCTTGATTTTGGTGTCACCAAGAACAGCCGGCAGCAGCTCTTCGAGGTGAGGGAGCAGAAGATCCATCTTGTTATGGATTGCAGAGTTAAGAGTGGTCAACGCAAGCCGGTGGTTGCCCAAATCACTATCACCAAGCATGTTGGTTAAAAGGGGCACCATCAACGGTCGCAATACATCGTTGTAAGCATCACTTGAATCAGCAAGGGTGTAGCGGAATGCCGAAATCACTACGCCACGAACAGCCTGGTCATCGTTGGCCAGGTATTCCTGTAAGCATGAGATTAGTATTGGTAACATGATAGGAATGAGCACGACTTACTCCGAAGTGGGGAATGTAAGCACCAGGGTCAAGGAGTGCCAGGCGGCCCACACATTCAGCCCCGACAGCCCGGTTGTCTTCCTCTTCGGACACAACAAGGAGTGCGTGCCACAGTTTGTGGGCGGATGGTGCAAGATCCGGACGTACGACTTCGGGATGCTGGAGTAATTCGCGCACCGAATGGAGAAGCAAGTAGCTTGGAGCATTTGACTTTTCCAACCCATTCAGAATGATTGGGAGATAAGCCTTGACGCTACCTGCGGCAGCATTTCCGAGGGCAGTGGCGGCAGCCAAGCGCACATGATCTGACTGAGATTCGAAATGGAGAATGAAGATACCTGGGGTCAACGAGCCCTCTGGGCCCATTCGCAAGCCGATTTCGCCTAGGATAGCAAGGGCAAGGCATTTTCGGCTATCATCACGTGCAGTCTTAAGTTCCGTTGAGAAGTCTTCCATTGTGACTCCGAGGTTCGGTCCACCGTGGACCAGAAGGGTGCCAACGGCTCTTCCGACCACTGATGTGTCCCCTGCAATCCCAACGCCACGGAGAAGATTCTGCATCAAACTAGCACCTGCACCTTCGTCGCCAATGACTTTGACCAGCAGCAACAATGCTTTGAGAACAGTTCCGACAAGTGGTTTGGTCACAATTGAGCAGATGGAAGAGATCAAACTGTCGTTGACCATTAGATTTGCATTGCCAGGGACAAGTTTGGCAATAATGATCAACGTGGGCGTGAGTGTGTGGAAATCAGCTGCAGCAAGAAGAGGCAAAGCAGCATTCTCCAGTGTGGCGATCGTGTCGGGGGTGAGGTGAGATCTGATATTCGAGTTCATGGAAAGGCTCCGGAGAGTTTCCAAACACGCGCCTCTCAAGGCACGATCAGATTTGCGTAAGTTCGATCCCAGCTCAAGGGCGACATTATTAACCCAATCACTGGAAACGTCCTGTTTGCGGCTGGTAAGAACGACGACATCATCGACCGCACGAACAGCGGACAGACGAGTTGTCTCGTTCTGCACTCGGTCGACCAAAACAGCCAGACCATTAGATCTCTTCTCGGATGAAAGGAACGCTACACCTCGTTCTCCTGAAGTACGTGCGAGAATCACACCGAACACATGAATCGCCCGTTGACGGACTTCGAGATCAGCGCTTGTGTCGGTGATTCGAGAGTGGACAACATCATAGAGCTTCTGCAGCTGCAGAGTGACATCGGAAGGATTGGCAGATACGCGTGGGGGCGTAATTGCTTTCACGATTTGCTCCACGGCGCCTAATGCCTCGCTGCTGACTTTGTAGTTGCGGTCATTGACGGCTCCGACCACTCCAGGCACCAGGGCAATCAGGAATGGCAATAGCGCGTCGGACAGATGTGTCTCGGCGATCACAGCAATAAGACCCAGGGTTTCAATTTGGAGGGTACCTGCACTGACAGCAGCCCCCGTATGCGCCGCTGTGCTCCCTGAGAGAGACGAGGTCTTGAGGGCATCCGCAATGAGGTCTTCAATTTGTTGAAGATGGTCAGCGAGACCACCATAACGAACCAGGGAAAGGCTTTTGAGGAGAATGATCGCGGCTTGCTTGAGCGGAATCGAAGCCTGCTTCCAAACTTTGACAAGGTTCTGTACAATCAAAGGTACAGAGCGGGCCAGATCAGCCTGAGAACCAGATTTGGGGGACGAAGGCACAGCAGGAGAATCCATCGCTGACGAGGTTCCCGCACTCGGTTCAAAGTCGATCATTGACGCATCACTATCTTGGCGTCTGCGCTTGCGAGAATTCTTCGAACCCCCCACGGCCTCCAGGAAGTCATTGGATGTGACGATCATGGAACCCTCGCCGGTTTTCCTAACAAGCGCCGTCAATGTCGACACTACCTCAAGTTTCACACTCTCTTCTCTTTCCCTGCTAATTTGGGAGATCAGAGCTGGGGCAATTTGCTGAAACAAGGCGGAAGCGTCCGAAGCGCGACCAAGCCCGTAGGTAGAGATGACGGTGTAGAGAAGCTTGGCAGCACATCGGCGTACCTTCCAGCTCATATCGTCAATGTCACTGTAGCCTCCTTCTTCCTCAAAGTCGTCGAATTCGTCGTCTTCCAGGTCGGGTTCCTCGGTGGCATCGTCACTCCCATCGTCCTGTGTGCCGCCCATCTCCTCATCGTCCTCCAATTCGGCAACGTTTGGATCGTATTTTAAAAATCGAAGAGCTGATCGAGTGGTGTTCGTTAGGTAAGGTTGCATCTGTTTGTTGCAGGAGCTGATCAGCGCCTCAAGTGTGACCAAGGCGGTCTCGCGGAGCTCGTCCGCTTGGGGATCATGTTCGTCGTCGTCGGAGTAAGACGACATTATAGCGAGGGTGGGAAGCACAATAGAGGTATTTTGTTGAAATAAGTAAAGTGAAATCGGGTTGACTCTGCGGACACACGCGCTGGAGACGTTGGTGTCGGGGGGGGGGGCACCGTCA
>LACB01000396.1:0-25721 GCA_030142185.1 Penicillium thymicola
CGGAATGTAGTTCCACGTAGGCGAGTCCGGAGGGTTGATTCAGGCACGTTAAAACGACGGGCTGCTTCGCGAATAGCGCTGATTTCTTGCTTTTTAATAGCCTAGATAGCTAGTAAAATCCTACCCTCTTGCTCTATTGAGTTTCGAGAGCTTCGGGAGCAAATTGGTGGCATAGTGGGTGGTTGAAGAAGAAGGGGTTAAATTAATTGACGCGTTTTGGGTGGGGTGCGTAGCTCGCCCGGGTGCGCAGCCGGGAAATACGTTAGATAATTATATGTTTAGTTATGTGTCGGTGGCATACTTAGTCGCCCGTAAACCACGTTGCTGTTTTATTTCTTTGCACCTCAATATCTATTGGTAATGATTTCGAACCTTACATAATATATCGATTTTAAAAAAAATCGAAAAGCTGCATTATCATGGAATTGAAAATTACGTTGTTAAGGCAGAAATACAGTCCCGTATGATTACAAAAGGTTCCGCCGCTTAAATTATCCGCCCAAGCTTCACCATGTGCCTCCTCGACCTTTCACTTTCGCCCTTAACCCCTTTTGGCTTGTTGGGCCGTGCATCAGGCCGAGTGCATATCATGCCGAAATTTACCCTGCTGGAGAGAAACTAGCCCCAAAACTTAGAGCCGATTTTCAACGAGTGTTTCGGATATTTTAGGCGCCTGATGGAATAACTTTGTGAGCGTTTGATAGGCGGTAGAGCGAATATACGGGGGTGTTAAAAACACCTTTGCGTACCAGACTCACTGTATATATATCGCGTGTACTACCATGTGTTTTGCGGTGAACCCACTCGGTAGTTCAAATACGTTATCTCCTCCTTCTGTTGCCTGCTTACTGCCCATGA
Organism: Penicillium thymicola; assembly: GCA_030142185.1. Taxonomy (NCBI): domain Eukaryota; kingdom Fungi; phylum Ascomycota; class Eurotiomycetes; order Eurotiales; family Aspergillaceae; genus Penicillium; species Penicillium thymicola. Next base: position 859 of record LACB01000396.1, read on the forward strand.
TCTAATTGCATTCCTCATATTGATGACCCGTTTTAGATCCTGCTTTCAACCTTGCGAGTGAGACCCTAACGGTCCCAGTTCCCAGACACGCTTCGAGTCGCTTCTAGGGGTCAAGGTATATAAACTTAATGCCATATTAGGCTTCTGGAAGGATTTAAACTCTCCTGCACGTGGATTATAGGCTTCAAAAGTTCCTTACAAGATATATTAATCGCTATAATAGGTAGGTAGGTAATCGCTATTGTGGGTCGAGCTAACACAAGAAATCAATCGCCTGTTTAGTGCGCCACATGGTTGGCACGTGGTTGTACCCCACACAGTTTGTTATGATTGGACGAGTCATCCAAGACAGTCTGATCCTCGTTTAGGTCAAAAAGCTGCTTAAGTGCGCGTCTCCCACCGTTACCTCCAACGATCATCTTGTTCACCCTCCGGCCTTCTTCGCGATCATGGGTTTCTTCTTCCGCACCTTGAGCCTGACGGCCATGGCTATGGCTTTCGTGGGTGCAGAGGCCCATGTATGTCGATTCCAGCCTACTTCTCCCAGCGTCAGCGTCGAGCAGGGTGTCGTCAATGGCTTTTTCCAGAATGACACCTCCGTCTTTCTAGGCATCCCCTTTGCCGAGACCACTGCTGGCGAGAACCGCTGGAAGGCTCCTAAGCCCATCAGCTCGTTCCCCAATGGTCACTTGGAGGCCACTGCCTATGGACCATCCTGTGCCCAGGCAATGTCTGGCACTGCTATCACCGACCAGAGCGAGGATTGCCTCAGCCTCAACATTTGGACTCCACGCAAGGGTGCCAATCTTCCTGTGTTCATCTATATTTACGGCGGGGCCATGGTCACCGGCGGCAGCAGCAACGCCCAATGGCAAGGCTTTAACTTTGCCCGTAATGATGTTATCTACGTCAACTTTAATTACCGCGAGAGCATCTATGCCTCGCCCAATGCCCCTGAGCTACAGGGAGAGTCCCAGAACTTTGGAATCCTGGACGTGGAGTTGGCCATGGAATGGATTTACAAGAACATTGAGTGTAGGTTCCCCTTTTCCCTTAAACCACCTTTTAGCTTTTTACTAACCTAGTCGCTAGCCTTCGGTGGTGATAAATCGCGCATCGTGCTGGGTGGCCATTCATCCGGTGGAGTTCACGTTGATCACTATCTCTGGAATCACCCCGATACCTTCCTGGCCGGCGCGATCGAGATGTCTGCCAACGCCCAATCTGGTCCGGCCATTGCACCCTCCGGTGTCGCACTAAAGCAGGTGGTTCAGGACATGCTGGATGCCGGCGTGACTCTGGCCTGCACCGCTGAGAACTACACTCTGGACTGCCTGCGCGCAGCAGATACTTACGCCTTCCAGACGACCTACTTCAACTCGACCTCGAACACCTGGTTCTCACCGGTGGTGGACGAGATCACCCGGTTCTCCAACTACACCGACCGCTTCGTCAAGGGTGACTACGCAAAATCGGTGCCGCTGATCGTCGGCAACTCCGACCAGGAGGGCGAGCTCTTCGGCTACGTCTACGGCAGCGAGAACACGGACTTCTCGTCCTGGATCCGCACTTTTGATGCCGACATTGCCTTCGTGCCCGAGGACCAGCTCATGGCTGCCTACGACGAAGCCGACTACGCCTCTGTCTCCCTGATGAGCGGTGCCTCTTACGGCGACGCGCGCTTCCTCTGCGCGACCGACGCCCTGCTGGACCTACGCGCCACCAAGCAACCCACCTGGATCTACCGCTGGTTCGGCAACTACTCGAACGTGCTGCCGATCCCCAATCTCGGGCCCTCACACGGCAGCGAGGTGCCCTTTTTCCACGGCGGCAATGAGTGCTTCTCGCGCCTGGATGGCGTGACCGATGCGGAGCAACAGTTGGCGGATTACCTACACGCCCGCTTTGTCGCGTTCGTTCAGAACCCCAGCGCTGGGCCTGGCTGGGAGAAGGCCGAGCCTGTTGATGGTCCCTTGGCGCGCTTGGGTGTGCCTGGGCACGAGGAGGAGACTGTGACGAGCACGACTGGCATGTACAACGGTCGCTGCCAGAAGATCTACAAGCCCAACTATCCTAAATACCCAGTGGTGCTGAACCCTGTGTTGCTGGCCGAGAGTGCCTGAGAAATCATTCCGCCTTGTTCTGTGTAATACAAAATTAGATATAGAATTATTCATATAATTTCAACCGAATCGTGTACCATCACAGTATAAGCCTAATGCAGGTACTACCACAGCTTGAGAACGCCCCCTCAGGCTAAAACTCCTGTAAACAGCATTGCAACAGCGTCGGCCCCCACAGTGGCGTGTGCCCAGGTGCTGAGCGGCAAATAAAATCCATCTTTCGGAACACTCGGGATTTCTTTAAAGTTCGACATGCGTCCAAGGTTCCAAAGTTTCTGCAGAAGTGGCACCACTAAAAATGATCTGGATCGCGAGTCCCACGTTCTCTCCTTTCCCCACTGTGGACTTGGAAGAATAAATATTTTCGCACCTAGGTTGTTGTAAGGAGTGCTGTGTATCCATTATTTACTAATGTATATCGCTTATTGTTGCTAGTCGCGTCCCACCAGCTTCGAATAGATTAAGTCTTATAACTGCCAAATGGGGAATCTCCAAACGCACGAACTTCCGCTCGAGATTACACAGTATGATGAAAACTAGGTATCTACCTACTTAGGTAGGTACCTAAATGTGGCAAACTTGGCTAGGTAGAATCCATCCGAACCAATCAATTCTGGAAATTTTCAACTTTCCCAAGGTTCGGAATTGATCTAGCGTCCACGAAGTTCTTTTGATTATAGCACCGATCCATGGATGATTTGGTGGGGCCATACTCAGTTGGCACCGTGTAAAATCCCCGTCTAATACAGTAATTATGGATGTTTGCCCTATATTCAAAGCATAGATGTAATCTTACCAAGAAATATACCTTCCATACTATACGAGGTGAATCGTGCAACGAGTCACAGTCCTCAAATCTAAGTTTAACCATTCGATAATCTGTCTTAGGGCCTTCCCACGGCAGTGGGCCTTGGGAAATGTGTTTTAGTGTACTGTCTCAATTTGGAGATTGGCTATAGCAGATGTCCTGTAGATAATTTATAATAATAGACGGCTGGCACATTATTTTCATGCTCCAAGTCTTGCTTTTTCCCTCTCTCTGCGGTTCGGTCAAGTGAACATGGCGCGCCCAGATATGGGGCAAGTGGTATGATATCTTTTTTTCAAATTTCCCACTACCGTGCTAAATAGATTTCCGTTGCGCAGGTGGCCTGGTATGTCTGCACAGTGGTGGCATGCATCTTCCTGGTCTGTCGCCTTGTGGTCCGCCTGCGGCTGCTGAAGCGGCTTTACGTCGACGACCTGTTCGTTATTCTGGCTGCGTTATGTCTAATCTGCGATCTCGCAATTCAACATTATATGTTCAACATGGGTAGGTAGTTCGAGTATTGAACTGGTGGAGCAAGATTTTATAGAGGAGTCCACTGACGGTAGTGGGCACAGGCATGTCTGAAATGGCGAATACAACCATGCAGCAAAAGATTAATATGATGAAGGTAAAACAACCTGCGTTAGGAAGTATACACAATCACATTGTTATTAATGCCTAGTTTATCTACCAGATGATCATCCCGGGCTCCACATTATACGTCACTGCGCTATGGCTGATCAAGTCTAGCATGGTGATCTTCTACAAGCGCCTTGCAGATCGCACCCGGTACCAGATGGTGTATAACATCACACTTGGTTTCCTGGCTGCGACCTGGCTAGTGCTGTTTTTTGATATTGTCTTCAAGTGCTACCCGCCCCGGCGGCAGTGGGATGGGCTCACAAACCCTGAGTGTGAGAGGATGCTTCTATATCAACTACTACAGATGCAGGGACTGACGATGTTTTAGTGGCATGTCCCCAAGGGCCGTCCACAGTCAATTACTGGCTCACTATACTCTGTAAGGCCGTATTTCTTGCTTTATTTGGATTATCAACTAACTTTTGCAGTCAACATCTTCAGTGATGTCTTCAGTAAGGTTCCGAGCTCAATTTATCCCCATCGCTCCATCTAACCCAATTCAAACAGTCATTTGCCTCCCCATTGCGCAGGTTGCACGACTTAAGATGCCCAAGAAACAAAAGTGGGGTGTCATCTCAGTATTCCTCCTGGGTGGTCTTGTAGTCATCACCAGCAGTATGTCTCCCCTACTGTGTCCCTCTCATCTCCTCCCCACAACTAAACGACGATGTACTTAGTCATTCGGGCAATCTACTCCCACCGCAACGAACAAATGATCACCTGCACCGTCTCCATGGTGGAGACCGCCATCGCCATCATCGCTTCTTGTCTCCCCGTTCTCCGCACCCTGGTATTTGGCTCGCACTCTCGCTCGGGAACCTATAGCGGCCGCCGCGGCTACGAGCTCTCGCACTCTGGCGTGCATACCGGTACCAAGGCCAGCAAGCAACACACCACCGTCTCCGTCTCACGAAGTCACGTCGACCGTGGCGCAGATGACGTTTCGTTCAATGACTCCGAGGATGGATTGGTGAAGGATACCGCACCAGTCACCGGGCCGGGGATTGCCGTCAGGACTGAGTACTTCGTGCATGAGGATCGTTCATAAGGATGCATGGAACTTCTGTGAGGCTAGCTTGGGAAGCGTTCACCTCGTCGATTGTGCACCCCCCCACGCATAAAATATATAATCATAGAGGCACTCATGCCTACCAAGACTTATAGTGGCCAGGGTTCAAAACCCCCTTTATAGATAATTTGATGCCTGAATGCCTGACTTTAGAACGGCAGAAAAGTTAAAATACCTGAATTTCTATTACAAAAGCCTTGGTAATCATACAGTGAACACCCTTCTGCTACCGCTTTCTCAATTAATCATACCATTTGACATACCGCCCTTTATCACTTAGTTTTTATTGGTGGATATCCAGCTGGCAGAACCTAGGGCCTTCCACTCTTGCGGTTTGCAAGTGTCAAAAACGAAGCCTTTCATCTCCATTTAAATCAATTCCTACCATACATAGATAACGCCCCTGATCTGTTAAATCCTCTTCATTCTTGACACTTGTAACCCGCTATAAAATATGGAGATACTACCATTTGTGTGTAGATGAAAAGCTTCATTTTTGACAGCTGTAGTATCAATAAATTTACCATACACTGTATAGAGCGGTGTAAAAAGCGGTGCTAAATAAGGCACTCAGGCATTAAATTCCACCTACTAAAGGGGTTTTGAACCCTGGCCACTATAAGTCTTGGTACTCATGAACATACCCTTGAAATCCCATTAGGGTATTATTATAACCGTAGATATAAGTAGTATACTTAAAATAAAAGGTTATAATATAATTTTGTTGAAAAAGACCAACGTCTATTCATGTGCCTTTTGCATGGTTTACCTTTCATATGAGTGGGTGGCTGATTTCCGCGCTTCAGCCTTGCTTCCCCTGGTTATTTTTGGATCTGACCCAATCCTTTCTACCTTTGCTTCTCATCCCTCGAAGATTCTATACTTTTGATCGGGCTCTGGAAATGCGGGATACTGCTTGGCTTTGACACAGCACGGATCCTATTTCTCTTACGACCAGCGAGAGTTTTGAAGTCCCAGTCTGACCCGGTCAGGGCGCATTTGACTATATTCATCATCGGGACCACTCTCCTCCCATCGATAGGCCTGTACGTTTTTTGAATGCAAGTTGTTAACCACATTGTCCGGTGCACTTTGCCAATGTTAGAGCAACGCTAGTATGTATCTATTTTCCAAGCTATAAGAGATTTGGCGTTAGATGACGCCGAATTCTAAACAACCGTGTTATTCAGATAGGATAGATGAAGAACGGGTTCTCCATATCAGTCATATCCAGCATGGAAATTTCAACTTTCCTGCGTATCACATCCCCATTTTCATCAAGCTTCTTGACTACTCCAAACTCGTGAGCCCTTCTCTCTTCGTTGGTTAAGGATGCAGCCCAAGTCTTCCGCTGATCATTCCTACGTTTCAACAAGAATCGTATAATGAAAAGGATTAATGGTGTCCCAGCCCAGCTGACCACTATCATGGAGATCCAGGCACCGTAGTAGCGAGGTGCATCCTTAGGAACCCAGATCTGTGGCGAGCAAATGTTTGCAATGGAATAACCAACCATGAACATAACATTTCGGGTCAGCTTCTTCGTGTAGCCCGCCGCAGATGATGTAGTCCAACCCAATGCGATAATGTAGGTATTACCATATGTGTGGCCAGCTAGCAGTAGACAAGCAAGCATCCCTAGCTTCTTGTCCCAATCAATAGCGACCATGCCAATTCCACCTGCAATCGCGGGGACACACCAGAAGAGTCCGTGGAGTGCAAGATTTGAAGGCCACCACCGTAGAGCATAGGCTCCTGCAATACAAACCAGGACACCGAAACCGCCGCCTGCTGCAGCCACGAGAGTCGAACCTAGACTGTCCACTCCAAGAGCCTTGGTGATGAGGTTTTGTTGTCCGTAGGTGAGATTATTAGACATCATGAGGGTGAATGACTGCAGAGTAAACAACCATGAAACGGGGTCGCGCAGCGTCTCTATAAACTGGCTCTTCTTAAACTGCTTCTGTTCAATGGAGCTTTGACTTGACTCGTGTACTCGTCTGATGGTGTGGATTTTCTCCTCCAGTGACAGGAACCTAGCCTCGGCTGGGTTATTCGGATACTGGAACCAAACAAGAACAGAAAGAAGTACCGAGACAGCTCCAGTTATTATCATAAACAGCTTCCAGGGTAGAATGGTGCTATGGCTCCAAAGCAAGCCGTAGGAGATAAATGCGGCACATATAGGGGCGGCTGCCGACGTCAACCAAAGCCAGGGTTGGAGGAACGACTGTTCGTAACGATTAAAGAACATTCCGATTGTGACTTCCATTGCGGGTACAACGACAGATTCAGCGGCACCAAGCGCCAGTCGCAGAACCACAAGAGCGCCATATGTTGTGGCAACGCAGTGAAGTAGTAGGATGACACCCCACATGAAGACAAGAGCGGCGACAAATTTTCCAAATGGTAGTTTTTGCATAGCATAATGTCCTGGCCATTGTGCAATAATATAACCTACCGGTATGTCAGGGAAGGTATAACTAATCAGAGCAACAATACTGTCACGTACCGACGTAGAAGAAAGTTCCAAGATTGTTGTATTGGGCCTTGGTGATACCGGTCTCTTCGAACAGGCCGAGAATAGCGGCGTATCCCAGGGTGGATTTGTCGATCTAGAGAAGTTAGAAGTTACAAATAAATAGTTGAATAATGAGCTCACAAAGAGCAGTAGATTGATAGCAGAGAGTAGCCCGAAAATCCGCCAGTACAATTTGCGTCTCAGCTTTTCCTCCTTCTCGGTCGTCAATGGACCAACAGAGTCTCCATGAAGCTCAAGAATGCGCAGAGTTTCATCGGCATATTTGGTCTCGATAGCTTTCTCGCTCTTAAGTGGTGGAGTATCCTTGGCCGTGGGCTCAACCTTGAAGGCCAAATTCATACCTGCGTATAGCTTGTTTCTTAGCGGCGATTGAAAGAGGCGCGCACGGTCAACGCGGGCATTTGAATGAGTTGAACAAAGCACTTGTGGCAAAAGAACGAATGAGCTTAGTGAGTTATTTTATCGTTTTGGAGTACTCAGGAATTCCATCACGCCATAATTTCGATAAAAAACGTATCCCTCGCTTTCTTGGCTCTAGAAATGCAATTGATTAAGTTGAGACGATCATGATTATCATTGAGAAGACTCCAAATCACATATGGACCATCGATTATGTTCATTAATTTATTATAACCTCCGATAGGCACGGTTAAGGGGCATGTGAAGCAAGGAGAGGACAATTGTCTCTGTATGCCTCAGGCACCAAGGTCTTAAGTGGCCCGTGTGGTGTGGAGTCGCCCGGCCCGGTTCCCGTCGTCCACCTTTGGAATCTTCCAAGGTTTATCCTTTCGAGCGTCAACATTGGAAATCTAAGACTTCGAAGTCTGTTCCAGATTGATTTCGGCCTTGATGTATGCTGAATTTACCTTTCGAGATAGCTGAGGTCGTTCAAATCCACGCGTAATCATCCGTATGAGCGAAGCGCGTCAGGGTCCATCGATCTTTTCTAGGGATCACTACACAAATGCTCTCTATGGAGAGACGAAAGAACTGTGTATGATTCCCGTAAACAGCGAGATGGACAGAGACGGGTGGGAGAGGATGTACCTAGCTACTCCGTACGGAGTACAAGTTGTCCCATGGGGCGCCTAGCTCCGTATGGGGCCTAAGGCCACCTAACATCCCTTCAAGACATGGCTCACACTCATCTCAACAACACATTGCGTGATAAATAGCAAAAATGGCCCCCGCAGTTTCGAATAACACCATCATTGCGCGAAATGGCATGGCTATAGCCAACCCAACTTGGCGTGTCACCATCTTCAGCCACGCTTCTTGCTTTCGCCATTTAGCTGGCTATTACGTGCCAGCTCTACATTCGCCCGAACAAATGATACCATTTGGCGTTGTTCTATCTTGCCATGAAAATCCTACCGCGGCAAACGTCCCATCGGTACAGATATACTAACAACGATCTTTAATCAAACACGATCATTGTGCAATACTTGGCCGCCAGATTCACTGATATAAACCTTTCGAATCCGGCAGATATTCGGAAGTTTAAACCATCGCGCGATAATTTCCCCACTTGTAGTATACAAAAGCTACAGGCTAGGTGCTTTTGGCAAGGATCTTATACACAGAGCAAGACACCAGATGACGAATTCTCTTTGGGTTTCTGCTTACCATGACGCTTTTCCCCTCAAGACCGGAATGCAAATGGTCGGTCTCCCAGTCGGCCCACTGCTTTGGTTGTAACATTCGCCCCTCCGATGTTGAAATCGCCATGCTCCACAAACAAACGTTGCCTGCATGCCTACTGAAATCGTGAGCGTGATATTGGACAAGAGATCCGGAAGTAAGATATGAAAAGAAAAACGGCTCGGTGCCATGATATATAGATGGCCGATGCGGCGTAATTTTTATTTTCTTTCTCCAGCATATACACTATCATATGCAGCGACGAGAGCATTGGCACTCGCTACCTTGCATTGTTTGATTTATTTTCGCGAAGAACATTGTCAGGCCTACTTGATTTTCGTAGCTCTTAACAATTGCCAGCAATGGCTTGGCGGCGATCTTCAAACAAGCCCCGTGCTGCGCTCAGCACCGCGGTCGAAGGCCAGACGGGGCAGGTCACAGCTGTTGGCGGGAAGTATATCGGCGAGACCGGAGGCAATAATGCGACAACAACGTACCAAGACGCATCTGGCGCTCCAGTTGAGCACGACTCGCCATTGGGATACTCTGTTGGTCCTGTCACTATTACCTTGCTGAACATCACAATGATGATCGGGGCTGGCATCTACTCCACGCGTTAGTGCCACACAACCCATGCATATGCAGAAATGCCGGCTAATATGACAAAGCATCATCTATCCTGTCCGGTACGGGCTCGGTCGGTGTTACTCTTGTTTATTGGACCATCGGTTACTTGGTATGTCTTGCTCATGATCGGAAAGTAGCATCGACTGATCATGTTTGCTTTGTCCTAGATTTGTCTCACGTCTGGAGCTGTGTACCTTGAGTTTACGGCATACTTTCCCAGTCGATCGGGTTCAGAGGTCGTTTTCCTCGAACAAGCTTACCCTAATCCAAAGTGGCTCTTTCCAACTACCTTTGCGTTCCAGAGCGTCATTCTTTCTTTTGGGGCTGCCAATGCTACGGGTGGGTGATTGGTTGCATTTTTATTTGTCACCGAGCATTAATTAATGAAGCATAACAGTTATGGCCAACTATCTCATCGCCATCTCCGGCCACTCGGGCACCGACTGGCAGATTAAAGGGACTGCTGTAGCGTGCTACACTCTCGCTACTTTGGGTAAGTTGCTCTCAGCACATCATTTCGTTCGGAATTTGGGTACTAACAACCTGCAGTACTGGTGTTTAACACGAAATACGCATATTGGTTCTCAAATGCTGTTGGAATTGTGAAGATTTGCACCCTCCTCTTTGTTATAGTCACTGGCTTTGTTGTCTTGGGTGGCAACACTAAAGTTGAGAACCCTAAGACCAATTTTCAAGACGCATGGTCAGGTAGCTCTACAGCTTCTGCATACGGGCTCACTACTGCCTTGTACCGTATCACTTTCTCCTACGGAGGTTATAATAACGCTTTCAATGTTGCCAACGAGGTCAAGGTATGGCAATTCAAGGTTGATGTGGCACCGGGCCGAAACTAACATTTCCGTTGACAGAATCCCGTCAGGTCACTCAAAATCTATGCCACCACTGCTCTCACAGTCGTTTATGTGTTATACATGTTTGCAAATGTTGCATTCTTTGCAGCTGGTTAGTTAACGACAGCCCATCCCATGCTAGGATCACCACACTAATTGCACATGTTTTCACAGTTCCCAAGGATGAGATCGAAAGCTCTAAGCTGACTATTGCAAGTCTGTTCTTTACAAAGGTCTTCGGCGACAGCGGTGCAGTTCGCGGCCTCAACTTCCTCATTGCCTTGGCTTCGTTCGGTAACATGATCGCCGTGATAATTGGCATATCTCGGCGTATCAGAGAATGCGGCCGACAAGGAGTTCTACCTTGGACGACGTTCTGGGTCTCAACTAAGCCCTTCGGCACGCCCTTAGGCCCATATCTCGTCATTTGGGGTCTGACCATGTTGATGATCTTGGCCATCCCTGCCGGAGATGCCTTCACTTTTAGTACGTTTTCTCTTCGCTTGCCCCTCAGAGGCTGGCCGCGCGTTCTTGCAATACTAATACTCAACAGTTAACGATTTAAGCACCATCCCTACTGCTGCCTTTAATCTTGCGATGGGTGTTGGTATCTACGTTGTTCGCTGGCGCAGAAAGAACGCCAACCTCCCCAAACCTGAATTCAAGGCCTGGCATTTCGTGATTATCTTTAATATTCTCATCCAGCTCTACCTCCTTGTAATGCCCTGGTATCCCCCAATTGGTGGTCAGTATGCTGGTGATGTCAGCTTTTGGTATGCAACGTATGCCGTGACGGGAGTTGCAATGTAAGTCAACCAAACTTGGCCCACTAGTCTATTCTTACTAACGAAAATACCTAGTCTTCTTGCCTGTGGCACATATTACTATTTCTGGGCCTTCCTTATTCCCAAATGGAAGGGCTACAGACTGCGACAGGAACTACTCAGCCTAGACGACGGTGTTCAGAGCAACCGGCTTAAAAAGGTCCCTACCACCGAGATCCAAGAATGGGATGCGACACACGATGAGGCTGGCCGTCTCATTGAGTCGCCGGTTGAGATTCAGGTTCAGGTAAAAGGCATCGATGTGTGATCTAGAAGTGCTAGATCATGCCGGCCCACAACAGAAGGTAGTAAATAACAGCAAATTTATGCAGCTTGGCATGGCCTAATAAGGTTATTTATGCAGAATACATTTTTATGAGTATGCGCCTGAAGACTGAGATTCTGGGGATAAGATTTAAACTTGGAAGGAGGATAAGAGACCAGAGTAATTCTTCTGTATCCAAAGTTTGCATTAGGTAGCATTGATGGGGTATAAGCGTAAATTGAGAGGAGCGTATAAATTAACCGAGCTATGCACCGTCTTGTTCTTCGACTTGCGAGGCAAGGGCACTCCCATTGCTAGGCGCGTGAAAACAAGTCACCGTTGGCAAATAACCTAGTATTCGCTTGCGCGACCACATCGTGTCGAATTCAAGCAGAAACCTGTCCTTTTAAGAGAGACAGATGGTTTACCCCCTGTGATCAACCCCGACATATCTGTGTAGCCTCCCTAACTGCACTTTCCGCCAGAGAGCGATACTCGGCACAATCCTTTAAAAGCCCATCGATCCCTTCATTGGGTGTATCAAGGACCAAGGATGACACAAACGTTTCAACCTGCATGATAAGTTGGATGTGATATATGCGCGAGGTGTCTCGTGGATTCTGGACGATGGTTGAGGAGAGTGTTTTGGATGCGAGCATAGGGTAGTAGACCAGGACCCTAATGTATGTTAACCACAGAACCAGGAAGCAATAGGATAGACGTGTTTGATTCTGAATCAGAATCATCACATACCCTATGAGGACGACATTGGATTGCGGCATATATTTGAGTAAGTTAATCGACGCTGTTGCAGCGTTTGTGCACAGTGATTTCGACATGAATACCACAGGGTGGGGTAGATTGTAGACGCTATTTCTTTCGATTAGATCCCCGCCTAGCCTTGAACCCCGGACTGCAGTGACTCGATGGATAGCGATCAGACAGTTGAAGTATGATAAATGCAGAAAAAGAAGGGTCACGGCCAGCGGGGATTTTGGGAAAGCGGAAAGTCTTCGTGATTCGGGTTGAAACTCGACAGGTATACTATCCTTCCACTGTTGGAGCTTTTGGTTCAACATCTCAACCGCAGCGGCCACTTCAACAAGCGGACGATCTGCTGCTGTGACCGAGTAGAGATGTTTGTATACTTGACTCTTGATTAAGGCCAGTTCACACACTGATCTGAATGCGTTGAAGGTCCCTTGTTGGTTTGTTGTTGTCAGGGTTCCTATGTTATCCAGTGGAACTTCCATTGGTAATAAGACATCCATATCATCGTCGCGTTGCGCTAGTGGAGTACCAACCCGAAGGGATATCCTATGGCATGTCAGTATGGGGTTGAGAAGTGGATATTATTGAGTTTCCTACTCTTTGTCAAGGCAGTATGCAATCCAAAAGATGCGCCTGCGTTGTTCTAGCTCTTCAGAGCAGAATACCGACCCATTCTCGCTTCGTTCGAGTCGAATCACATGACATATTCGCATAACGGAGGAAATTAAATACCCACAAGGCTGGTTGCTTAATGTCCCGAACAGAAACAAGATCTATAGCACTGTTAGTCACATCTTCTCTCAATGCAGTTGTTTGTCTTACCATCCCAATGAGTGCCTGGACGGTCCATAGATCTGGCAACCCAAAGCAGAGCTCGTTCAAAACCCCCAAGGCGTTCTTCATGAACAACCAGCTCTTCTGGCGGTCAGCCTGTACAATGGAGGTATTCTTTATGCGCACCATATACCCTATCGCTAAAACAACATTAAGACTGGCCCAACGACTAGGGAAATTTAACAGGCCCTGTAAGTTGTTTTCCTCACAAAGTGACAATAGCGACGACGGTTGAAATATGGGACACAGCAAGTTGAACTGCTGCAAGTAGTCATTGACTAACAATATGATCTCATCTTTCGGAGGTAATGGGAAGAAAGGTTTGTCGGGGAATAAACTCTCAAGCGGGCCTCGCCTCGATCCCTGGTAGAGACCTAAGGGAAGGAAGGATTGTAAATTGTCCACGGACGCGCCTTCCATTTTATTAGTTATCCATTTGTTTCCTTCTGAGGATAGAGTCGAGAAGCCTATACGTATCAATCAGCTTTATAATCTACGAGATCGGCTGTGGTTCTCACCGGCGTTCGATGTATCCGTAAAACACCTTGGAACATGGAAGCAAGGCAGATCCTTTAGTATTACTGGGTCGACTTCATCTGAGGCCGGGTCGACCAGGGAGTGATATGGATTCTGCGTATCAGCAGCGAGGTCTTGTTCAGCGTCCAGGTGTATTGGTTCTGAGTTCCAAACGCCGGCATCTGTTATGAAATCTGCGTTTTCAGCTGGACTCGACGAGGATGATTCATCTGACTGTTGGAGGCTGTCGAAAAAGGATGACCCGTTCACATCTTCGCCTAGGTCAAAGCCTATTTTTTGAAAATGAGCTTCCATGCGTTGGATGTTTGCCTCTAGGCGATCGACCATATTCTGGCTGTGCCATTGTTACTAATTGCTGACACATTATAATATTGGCTATGGTGTCGTACTTCTTCAACTGCCTTTGCCGCCTATGATCAACCAGAGAACAAGGAATGTTGGCTTTGCTGCAGAACGAGCATTTGGACTTGGTAGTAACCTCGCATTTTATTTTCCTGTGTCGACAAGTGTCGCATGCCTAATGAGATTATTAGTACATGACATGATTTAAATCTGTGGAGTCCGACTTTTCTCTTTCGCTGTCTTTTTCTTGTATGTCCGTTTTCTGGCCTTGACAGTTCAGATAAATGTTGGCGCAACGCAGAGTCGCCGCGGGCTTGGTTATTGAGCACTCCTTTCATCTTGGATGTTCGAGATGTTACCCGAGATTGAAGCCAAGAGATCTTTGAAAACTGCGTATTCAATAACGAAACATGCACAGTATGCCTAAAGGGAGATGCTCCATTCAAAGTAACAGTATGGAGGGAAAAAAAGGTGCATAAGATGGGAAGTTGTGGTAAGTTGTGCAAATCATGTCGAAGTGGAATGTTTCCCCAGCTAAGTGGGCTCTGATTCTTGCCGGGACGGGAATGATCTTAGTAAATTCGGGATCACTTGGCTCCGATATCCCGATAGCAGGGTTCCTATTAACTAGTTATAGTTATAGTTAGTTACATGGTATTATCATGTACCATGTATGTATTCCAGTTAAATATGAGTCACAATCACACATATGATCATTGGACACCACCTTCAAACAAGACAACGTGCCTTGGGTACAGTCTGGCTAATGATTACTTTCCATACTCGGTGTATCTCCAGGGCTGTTTAGATGTAGGTCTTGGCATAAATTTAGAGTGGATCGGATGCCGGATGTTCTTTAATCGGTAAATACTGTGTATTCCGCCGTATTGATACGATATGCCGAGATCCGGGCCCTAACCCGATGGTCACTTCACTTGTCCGATCTACACTTCTAGTCTCGTTTGGGAAAAGAAAACTGGGGTATTGTACCCTAGTAAATTAGGTAAACCCTATTTCGGGTTTCGGAAGTAGCAGAGCAAACCTTAACGGGACACATTCCTGGTTATCGGAGTTAATACCCAGCAAGTCTATATCGGCACTCCGGAGGTTCTTATATCACGGCTATTCAGCTATTCGCAAAATATTATTACCCCTAACGTGGCCGGATCGGCCGGAATGCTAATCGGATTCATTGTTTCTTGCTGGTGGATATTTATTTTTGGATTTAGAGATGAACTTATATATGTTGAGCTCCCGGACTGCTTGTAGTTTGCTGCTTCTGACTAGCCTCCTTTCAATCTAATCTTTGAGATTTTTTTTTATATATATATTTGATACTGTTGCCTTTTACGCGAGCACCTAGGGTTTAAAAGGTTGCCACTGAAACCAAGATGTCGTTCTTGGGGTCACTCAACCCAAATCCTGCTCGCTCCCAGTCCGTGGTCAGTCACAATACCGCGCAGCTCCCGAGCGAGCGTGAACTCGACATGATCCACGATCTAGAAAAGAATGACGATGAAGACACCGAGCACGACGACGAAGAAGAACATAGAGAGGCGCTGGTTGGTCAGCTAGCACGACAACTCTCCCGGCAATCTACTCGAGTCTCAGTGAGCGGTGCATTGGACAATCCTTTCACGAATGGAGACTCCGAATCTTCGCTCAATCCCGGTAGTCCCAACTTCAAAGTGCGGGACTGGATGAAGATGGTACTGGCGATCCGGTCTCGAAATCCCGACAAGTACCCAGATCGGACCGCTGGTATTTCATTCAAGAATTTGAGTGTCCATGGATTTGGTTCTCCCACTGATTATCAGAAAGACGTCCTGAACTCGGTACTGGAGCTTGGCACTATGGTACGACGCCTGACCGGCCTGAAACTCCAGAAAATTCAGATTCTTCGTGACTTCGATGGTCTCGTCAAAAGCGGAGAAACATTGGTGGTCTTGGGAAAACCAGGTAGTGGTTGCTCAACTTTACTCAAAACCATTGCCGGTGAAATGAATGGCATTGAGATGTCAGATGATTCGGTTCTTAACTATCAAGGTAAGTCCCTCGCTGCACCATTTCATATCACTTCGATTATTGGAGAGGGTTTGACAAATATTCATAAATACAGGTGTCTCTGCAAAGGACATGCAAAATGCTTTCAAAGGCGAGGCAATATACGCAGCAGAGACTGATGTCCACTTCCCCCAACTCTCTGTCGGCGATACCCTCATGTTCGCAGCGTTGGCTAGAGCCCCCAGAAATCGCCTTGAGGGGGTAAGCAACGAGCAATACGCCCAACATATGAGAGATGTGGTTATGGCTATGCTTGGCCTTTCCCATACGATCAACACCCGGGTTGGCAATGACTTCATTCGCGGAGTTAGTGGCGGTGAGAGGAAACGCGTTAGTATTGCGGAGGCCACTCTCAGTCAGAGTCCCTTGCAGTGCTGGGATAACAGCACGAGAGGCCTGGATAGCGCCAATGCACTTGAATTTTGCAAAAACCTGGCTCTTATGAGCAAATACTCGGGGACAACAGCTTGTGTCGCCATCTACCAAGCGTCACAGAGTGCTTATGATGTCTTTGACAAAGTGACCGTGCTTTATGAAGGAAGGCAGATCTTCTTCGGGCTAACGACTGAGGCTAGAAAATACTTTGAAGATCTGGGCTATGAGTGCCCAGAGCGTCAAACCACCGCAGACTTCTTAACATCAATCACTAGCGCTTCGGAGCGTGTGGTTCGGAAAGGGTTCGAAGGCCGTGTTCCTATCACCCCCGATGACTTTGCGGCAGCATGGAAGAGAAGCGCCGCCCATACTAAGCTTGTTAGTGAAATCGAGGAATATGAGAGAAATCACCCTATCGAAGGTAGCTCCTACGATGCATTTCTGGATGCGCGTAGGGCTATCCAGGACAATCACCAGAGAGTTAAATCGCCATACACCATCTCGATATGGAAACAGGTTTCCCTCTGTGTTACCCGAGGCTTCCAACGCCTTCAGGGTGACTACAGCTTAACAGCAACGGCTCTAATTGGAAACTTCATCATGTCCTTGATCATCGGTTCTGTCTTTGTGAACCTTCCTAAGGATACATCAAGCTTCTACTCTCGGGGAGCTCTTCTATTCTTTGCCGTCCTCTTGAATGCTTTCTCTAGTGCATTGGAAATCCTCACCCTCTACTCCCAACGACCAATTGTTGAAAAGCAAGCCCGATACGCCTTCTACCACCCTTTCGCAGAGGCGCTTGCATCGATGCTCTGTGATACACCCTACAAAGTGATGAACTCTCTTACCTTCAACATACCATTGTACTTTATGACCGATCTACGTCGCGAGGCTGGGGCTTTCTTCACCTTTTGGCTATTTTCGCTCCTTACGACGTTCACAATGTCAATGATCTTTAGAACCATTGCCGCATCCTCCCGCTCGCTTTCACAGGCCTTAGTCCCAGCCGCAATTTTGATCTTGGGTATGGTGATCTATACTGGATTTGTCATCCCTACTCGCAATATGCTCGGGTGGTCTCGCTGGATGAACTATATCAATCCCGTTGCCTACGCATTTGAAAGTTTCATGGTCAATGAATTCCAAGGTCGTAATTTCCCATGTGCTGCTATTGTTCCTGCCGGCGGTGCATATAATAGTATCTCAATGGATCATCGCATCTGCTCAACTGTCGGTGCTCAATCGGGTTCCACCAATGTGTCTGGATCGTTGTACCTCGAGCAGAGCTTCGGGTATCTGAAAGGAAATTTGTGGAGGAACTTGGGCATCCTCATTGCCTTCCTATTATTCTTCATGTTCACATATCTTCTTGGCACTGAGTACATCTCTGAGAAAAGGTCCAAAGGCGAGGTGCTTCTGTTCCGGCGTGGTCATCAGCCAAAACTTGCCTCCGGCGAAGGTGATTTGGAGATATCTTCCCAACCCTCTGCAGTCGCCAAGACAGAGGAGTCCCCTCACCAAGCAACCGCAATCCAGCGACAAACTGCGATATTCCACTGGCAGGATGTGTGCTACGACATCAAAATCAAAGGCGAACCCAGGAGGATCTTGGACAATGTTGATGGCTGGGTGAAACCTGGCACCTGTACCGCATTGATGGGTGTCTCTGGGGCGGGAAAAACGACTTTGCTTGATGTTCTCGCAACCCGAGTTACTATGGGTATTGTCACTGGTGAAATGCTCGTCGACGGACGCCCCACGGATCAGTCCTTCCAGCGAAAGACCGGGTATGTCCAACAGCAAGACTTGCACTTGTCTACCTCGACAGTTCGGGAAGCTCTAGAGTTTAGCGCCCTCCTGCGTCAACCCGCCACAGTCAGTCGGCAAGAAAAGATAGACTATGCCGACGAGGTCATCAAGCTCCTTGGCATGGAGGCGTACGCTGACGCTGTTGTTGGTGTTCCGGGCGAGGGGTTGAACGTTGAACAACGCAAGAGATTGACAATCGGCGTTGAAATTGCTGCAAAGCCCCAACTCCTACTCTTCCTTGATGAACCTACCAGTGGCCTCGATTCTCAGACTTCTTGGTCCATTCTCAACCTCATCGACACGCTCACTAAGCACGGACAAGCAATTCTCTGCACTATCCATCAACCTTCAGCCATGTTGTTCCAGCGATTCGACCGTCTTCTCTTCTTGGCTAAGGGGGGTAGAACGATCTACTTTGGTGAAATTGGGGAAAATTCGTCCACTTTATCGAACTATTTCCATCGCAACGGCGCCCACCATCTGACACCCGGAGAGAACCCCGCTGAATGGATGTTGGACGTTATCGGTGCAGCCCCCGGTACACGCAGCGAGATTGAGTGGCCAAAGGTATGGCGGGAGAGTCCCGAATATGGAAAGGTCAAGGAGCATCTCTCCGAGCTGAAGTCCACTCTATCATCGAAGGCAGACATTGATACTTCGCCTAACGCATTCCGTGAATTTGCCGCGCCTTTCTACGTCCAACTGTGGGAGTGCCTCCTACGTGTCTTCGCGCAGTACTTCCGCACCCCGACTTATATCTGGTCCAAAGCTGCCCTTTGCATCTTCACCTCACTCTATATTGGATTCTCATTTTTCCACGCCCAGAATTCCATCCAAGGCCTTCAGAACCAGATGTTCAGTGTTTTCATGTTGATGACAATTTTTGGAAATCTGGTCCAGCAGATCATGCCAAACTTTGTTACCCAACGCTCTCTTTACGAGGTGCGAGAGCGCCCATCTAAGACATATAGTTGGCAGGCGTTTATGGTGTCGAATATCCTGGTGGAATTACCCTGGAATACACTGATGTCTTTGTTCATCTATTTATGCTGGTATTATCCAATTGGATTGTACCGAAATGCAGAACCCAGCGACGCAGTGAGCGAACGAGGCGCCCTCATGTTCCTATTGATCTTGTCGTTCTTGCTATTCACCTCGACCTTCGCACACATGGTCATTGCGGGAATTGAGCTGGCCGAGACTGGTGGAAACATTGCGACTTTATTGTTTTCCCTCTGCTTGATTTTCTGTGGTGTTCTCTCAACCAAGGAGGCCTTGCCTGGCTTTTGGATCTTCATGTATCGCGTTTCGCCGTTCACCTACTTGGTCTCAGCAATGTTATCGACCGGTGTCTCGGGCGCTGATGCAGTATGTGAGGCAGTCGAGTTCTTGAAGTTCACCCCCCCAGCCAACCAAACTTGTGAGGACTATATAGGCCCTTATATCAAAATGGCCGGCACTGGGTATCTGCAAGATCCCATGGCTACTGCCGAGTGTGCGTTCTGCACGGTCAGCAAAACAAATGCGTACCTCTTGCAAATCTCCAGCGATTTCGCTGATGCTTGGCGCAACTTTGGTCTGATGTGGGTGTACATCGCGGTCAATATTTTCGGCGCGGTGTTTATCTATTGGCTTGCTCGCGTGCCAAAGGCGAAGAAGACATCTGCCTAAGAGGGCTGTATATACACCCTCTGGTCCCAGCCTGAGTTTCTTCACTATGCAGCTTCGATAGAAGTGTTTCCTTTCTCTTGATATTTTCTTGGCTTCTTTTGTTCTCTTTACAGGATCGTCTTGATCCGTTCGTTCCCTTCTTTTTTTTATTTCTTTGCTTCTCTTTTTTATTTCTTTACTTCTCTTTTTCATTTCTTTGCTTCTCTTTTTCCACCGTTATCACTGGTTTGTCAGTGACATCGGACCACAATGCTTGATAGGATCAGCAGATAAACAGTTTGCTCCTGTCTCTCACCTATCGCCCATCTTTTGGTTTTATATGCACTTTATTATTAAATATTTAGAAAGATAGACAGTTCGATTTCTATACACGTATTACCTACATAACATAATCCTCTGTCTTGATACATTCATCCTACAAAGCAAGATAGTCAAAATCAGTACTCTTTTAGAATAGAAGAACTCCAATAGCTTTTATATGCAAAGTTATTCCAACGCGGTGCGGAGTAGTCCTACACTGTATGTGTAACCTAACCCCTCCCTTATGAGATCACAAAGTGTTGTGCCTTTTCATTTCCAATAGTTCAGTACTACATAGCAAGGCCTGCGACACTTCCTCAAAGTTCGCTTTAGCCAACTCCGCCCAGTATATTCCACCATGGGGGTAAC
Organism: Penicillium thymicola; assembly: GCA_030142185.1. Lineage (NCBI taxonomy): Eukaryota > Fungi > Ascomycota > Eurotiomycetes > Eurotiales > Aspergillaceae > Penicillium > Penicillium thymicola. Next base: position 21,323 of record LACB01000396.1, read on the forward strand.
TGCCATATCTGGTCAGGCTGTGATGCTTCTATGTGGTCTCTTGAGCCTCTATATTCTCAGGATTATCACGCGTTATGCCGAGTTAGTGCAGTTTCGGGGCCCTTCGTGGACCGGCATCTCGAACTGGCCTCATAGCATAGCGATTCTTGGAGGCAATTGCCACAAGTGGTATGCAGAAGTCAGCAATAAACATGGTGCGAGGCATCCTCTAGGCAGCTCTCTCACTGTATCTACTATAGCTAATATATCGATTCGATACAGGTCCTCTCGCCCGTGTTGCGCCTCGAGTGCTGATCACGTCCTCTGCCGAAGTTTGGATGCACGTAAACAACAAGCCTGGCTACAAGCGCTCCGATTGGTACTACAGAGCCACACGACTCGAGTATCGGAGGGACAATATCTTTAGTCAGACCGATAACGTGAAACACCAGAAACGAAGGAAGCAAATGGCTCAAGGGGTATGATACCTGTTTCATATTTGTCTCCGACCCCCTCCCACCCATTCACGCTGGTTGGTATTGCTGACCGAAGATTGTTATAAAGTACTCGGGGAGGGGGAATACCCGGCTCGAGGGGTCTATCGATGAACGAGTCCAAGGTTTGCTGAACCTCATTCGATCCAAATATATCTCGTCCGACCGCCATGTTGTACCCATGGACCTAACGAAGAAGGTTCCCGTAGCACTAAGCGTGTTCGGGATTCCTGCATTTCAGACCAGGAACCAATCTGCGCGGGAGGTCTTAAGCCCGAAGATGGGAAGTGCGTCAGTCGAATGAAACCCGCTTGTGACGAGTCAAAGGGGTTCTTTCTTTCCGGGACACAGTGTGTCCTCAAGACACCTCCAGATTGCAAAAGGGGACGACTGCGTTGTTGGCCTGCAGATCGACTTTCCGAAGGATACGACAATTGTCGGAGACAAATGTGTATCACAAACTCCGCCCTCATGCACTTTAGACTCCGTTCCGGACGGCGAGGGGAACTGCTTGGTTTCAGAAAGTCTGACTTGCAGAGTGGGCTCGCCTCAAGACGGGAAGTGCGTGGTCGACAGTCCAGTCTGTCCCGGTGATACTAAGCCTCAGGGCCCATACTGCGTTAGTGAAGAGCTTCCAAAATGCCCAGATCCTGACAATTATGTTTTCATTAATGGCAACTATGAATATAAGATTCGCCCCTGCAAACCTGATTCATACCCAAGAATGGGAAATGTGTTTCTCTTCATGTTTCGGATTGCGATGACAAGGGCGTCTTCAACGGCACGGCTTGCGTTAGTGGGGAGCCCCCTTGCCCGGACGGAAGTCAATACCAGGACCCTGACTGTGTTTCCAAGGATATGCCAAAGTCTCATGATGAATCTGTTCTCAAAGACAATAAATGTATTGTCAAAGAGGACACAGACAGGTTTCAAGAAGAACCCGATAACCAAAAAGTGCATTTCAGAGAAACCACCTAGTTGTTCTCCACACCAGGTGTTTAGAGACGGACACTGCGTTTTGGAGGATGGCGAGTGTATGGAGTTTGAATTTGAGTACCGTCCCAATGTGCCGACTCTAATGCAATCATGAGCTCCAATCCTGCACATTATCACTCGTGGGGATTTGGCGTGCCAGAGGGGAGCGATGGTTGGGAGGGTGGCTTAAGGGGGAAGGCGACAGCGAGTGATCTATACATAGTTGGAAGCAATGTTAGGTGGTGGCAGTCATGATGTACCTAGGTAGGCTTAGGACAGGGTACACTGTATGGAGAGAAGATAACCATAGGTCTCTCATCTGCCTAGTGGGTAGTAGATAGATACGTCAGTCGCTCTCTCTTTCTTCTTCTCTCTTAGAAATGTTAAAATGAGTAGATCTCTTATCTAGATTGCCGTCGGGGCGATATTTATATTAAAAGGAAAAAGTTCACTCAACCCAAAAGGCCTTTTGAAGCGCATCACACATCAGAGTGATGCACCTCTTGCCCTCAGACAATGCCCCATCCATAGCTAAAAATGGATGCGGCATGCCCTTCATAACCTGCAGATCAACAGGCACACCAGCCTTCTGCAACTTCTCCGCATACTGCTCGCCCTCCGTACGCAGCACATCCAACTCGCCAACCATAACCAATGCAGGCGGTAATTGCGAGTAATCGCCCTGCCAGAAAAGCGGGCTCGACTCTGGGTTGGTGCGGTCCACGTCATTGGGGACATAGTGGTCGCGGTACCAGTACATCTTAAGTGCGGGGAGTGCGGGGGTCCGCTCATACCGACGATATGACTCGTTGTTCTCTACCGTGGCAGTGTTGTCTGTCACGGGGACAGAGAGGAGCTGGGCCTGGAAGTGAACAGGCGGTGACACAGCAAGCGCCTTATGTGTCATAATCGCAGCAAGGTTCCCGCCCGCCGAGGAGCCACCGGTTGCAAGTTTGGATACGTCCACTGAGAGTTCGGAGGGGCCGTCGGCGATCAGCCAGAGGAGAGCTTCCCAGCAGTCATGGACTGCGGCTGGCCAGCGGTCTTCGGGTGCGAGACTAGAAGAAAATAAGACAAATTAGGTTGAAGCTTCTCAAGGTTATGTATGTGAGGTGGCTAGGCAGTGGATTTGTCTTACCGGTAATCAACTGTAATCACGACGCAGTTGCCTCGTACACAAAGATTCGAGCAAACCACGTTCTCCGTATCAATGTTACCCAGCACCCAGCCACCACCGTGAAAATATAGCATCACTGGCCATCCACCAGGAGGCGCCTGGCCCTTGGGAGTAAAGCAGCGGATAGGCACTGCTGGGCCCTCGGTAGCTCGCCGCTGAATGGTAATGTCTTGAATCTTGCCCACCTCCAACATAGGACCTGCACCAGGAATCAAGACACCACTTGTCCGTGAAGCTTCCACGGGCTGGAGGTGCACCTGCTGGTTATTGATGACATTCGCGTTGTAGAATGCGACATACTCCTGGTCCAACAAATCTTTAACGGACTCGTGGAGGGGATACGGAGGTTGAGTGATTCCGGCAGTCATTTTAAGTTGCAGAGAAAAGAAGAACAGAAATATCCCAAGCCTTCCGGGCCTTAGGGCCTACTTCTATTAAAACACAACCTTGGAAGTCCACCCCCACGCAGGCAGTGGGGCATACAATGCGGGGAATATCGCTGGTAAGATGATAAGCCTACTTCTTGCCTCTTTGGGTAATGATCGATGGGACTGTTAAAGTGGCCCAGGTCGTCTCTATTGTTGACTCCTCTCCACCACGCCCTTCGTCAAGCCCGTCATGGGACACTCCATGTTTCTCGGCTCTGTGTCTCTGTGTTATCGGACAAAATGGGCCACTTGTTAAGTTTTAATCTCGGCTAATATCGGGTGCAGATGTAGCTCCGGTTGATAAAAAGCGTATCCCCTACGCAAGGGGGGCAACTTGCTGCTGCTTTTCCATCACTTTATCTCAATTAACTTACCCCTAACTCAAATTCCATCCATCGCTCACGGACTCTCACAATGTCCTCCAAAACTGCCGTCCTTACCGACAAGGCCCCCAAGCCCCTCCCCGGTATCTACTCCCAGGCCATCGTCGCCAATGGTGTCGTCTACTGCTCCGGCGCTGTCCCCATGGACGCTGCCACTGGCAAGCTGATTGATGGTGATGTTAAGGCCCACACTGTAAGAGATCAGTAAGCACCAATTGAGCTGTTTCGACCTGCTAACACCTCCACCCTCCAACAGCACCAATGCATCAAGAACCTCACCCACGTCCTCGAGGAGGCCGGTACTGATATCAACAAGGTTGTCAAGGTCAATGTGTTTCTATCCAACATGGATGATTTCGCCGATATGAACTCTGTCTACATGCAGTACTGGGGTGATGTAAAGCCTTGCCGGACGTGAGTTCTTACCCCGCTCCTTGATTTCTTATCGTTGGGGTCATTTGGAGTCATGTTATGCCCCGACGATGTGATGGTTACGATTGCATATGCATATGTGGGGCTCTTTATATGTGATTTGGTTACTTGCTAACGTATATGCTCTAAAGATGTGTTGCGGTTAAGACGCTCCCTCTTAACACTGATGTTGAGATTGAGTGCATTGCCGTGCTGTAAATGACCTTTTATTTCCTTTAAATCTATAGGAAAAAAAAAATCAACAACAATGGTATGACTTCTACTGCAAACCCACCTTTTAAGTAAGAGGGAAGATTATAACTAACTAACGTATTTTATAAGCGAGTGGCCACTATAACCGAGTGGCTACCCTACCTACCTTTATTAAATTCAAACCCATTTATTTCAACCATAACGCAATTAAATTAATTAAACTAGCTAACTATTCTATCTGGATAGGTTTCTCTTCTATGCCCTGGCAATCTGTATATCCTGTAACCCCGGGGGGGCCGGGTTCGTGGCTGAATATCTGGTTCTCTAGGTATGCTAGGG
>LACB01000397.1:0-25693 GCA_030142185.1 Penicillium thymicola
AACCTTGGCACACACATTCCTTTTAATTCCTGGGGTCCCCGGGTCCCCTGGGGATGCTGGCAAGAATTAGTCTTGGCACACACAGTCAATAAACCTTTGTTCCCTTCTCCCATAGCCAACGTATCTTACCCGGTTGACAGGCCTTACACCTGAAACAGTATATTCTTACATATTCCGACTTAATTAGTTACTTCTTCTTCGGTTCGGTTTAAGGTCGAAAGGCTTAGCTCTATAATACTAAGGAACGGAAAGTAAGATAAGTAGAACCGAGATCTACTATAATAATAATCTATATAGTTATACTACTTATTAGGTTAAGAATAGTACTTATTATTATATTACTAGCTAGTTCTTTAATAGAAAGAGTATATTTTAATAAGAATAATAAGTATAGAGAAAGAAAGAAAAGAAAGAAGGAAGAAACCTACGAGGTAGGATCCTTTATAGGATCTTCTTTTAGTCTAAACAATCAAACAATACAAACAAATTAAGTTAGAGGATTTCTACCTCAATTCCTCTCATCCAACCAATTAGGCGGAAACTCTTGACAGAAAACTCTACAAAGCGGTCAACAATGACAGAATCTAGAGATCGTCACACACCGGACAAAAAAGAGAGTCGGTAAGATCACCGCTCTCCTAGGGTATGGGCATTAGCCCCCCGCCCAGTCCTCTCTCCCGTAGTTAGATTAACCAACCCTTAGGATACTCAATTGATACCATCCGATCTTTACTGTTTTCTCATCTAAATTTCCGAAGGAGACGATCATCCCGTAGCCATTGAAGCCCCGGTCAACCCGGAGAGATCTACAGGAGGAGTCTGGCCCCAAGGGGTGGGACAGATTTCGGTCTGTTAGAGATAAACAAAGTATAGACATTTAATCTATCCACGCATCACCGTGCTAATATCCTAAGAGAACAACATAGGTGCCCCTGGGTTGACCTAGGGACCGCAGAACACCACTAGACCCGTGTGAAGAAGTAAAGATATGCGGATTTCTTCATCGTCTCGATATCTTCGAACTTGACAACCTTTTCATCATTGAACATCACCCATGACAGCCCATTTTGACCTGACAATGTTTTGCGAACCACGGCAACATAATGTCTTAGCATGTGTTAGTCTAACTCAAGGAAACGAGAACGGAGACATATCAAGCCACTCACCCCGCATGAACAGATGTGCCTTTGTGGCATACAATCGACCTTAATTCATAGCGAGCAGGTAAGCTGGTGAGACCAACCGGGCCACTATGAGACTGTGCATCGTGATCGCCGACACTCGGCTCTTCCCTTTCCACCACATCATCCGGGTGAGTGAAAACCCAATCAAGTGCCCTGTTAACATCACCGTCCGTGGCAGCCAATGCTCGCTGGGCACGAGACGCCTCAATGCCCATATCTCCTAGTTGGGCAATTTTTGTCACGTCTTGCTCAGTAGAACTAGAGGTGCCGACTCGATCGAGGACCAGCGGTTCATCAATGCCTGGATCCTCCATGTGGGCAAACAGCCAATTCATGGCAGTTTCCGGATCCAAGTTACCAGTGGCATGTAGAGCTTTCTCACACCTCACAGCAGGGAAACCCATGCCCATTAGTTGGTCAAGCGCTTCCGGATTCGGGACAAATGCGGTGGATTCTTCAATATCCGGAAGTTGTTCCTCACCCGCATCATGCTCACCAGCAAGGTAAGAGCTGAAATCTAGTGGGTTATCGTCGACCAGCACAGGGATATCCAACTTTGTAGGGACCCAGTTGACGAGCTCAAACCGACGAGCATTGACCACCAATTCTCGAGGCAATGTTTTGAAAGACGACTGCTTCGAAAAGCCACCTTGGCTGCCACAAGCAGGACATGTAAGCTCGACGACCTCCGCCGAAGTAAAGATGTCTAGACACTCTGACAAATCCACAGATTCATATTGCTTTCCTGTTTCATCAGCATTGGCGACAGGACGTGCGGGAACAGCAACCGAAATGTTATCTTGCTCATCCACTTTATAGCGGACTTTCTTGCAATGCAAACACTGAAGACGCTGCTCAACTTGGAAGCGAAAGTCCTGTACCGGGTTAATCTGCGGACTGGTGTGTTTCGATAGGCTGACCGATTTGAATAGGTGGAGAAGAAATTCAAATGCATCCTGCTGTCTCATGGTCGCAAACTCCTCATGGCCTTGCCCAATAAGATACTTGAACATTGCTGGTGCTAGACCTTTCTGATGAGCGACTTCTGGCATGTCCGCGGACAACATACCGCGAGAGTCAGGTTCAGAGTACCGGCCTGAGAGTAAACCATCGGCAAGCTTTTGCAATTGTGTCTCAAGGTCCTGTGCTGGTGCTTGGCAGAGTGGTGGTTCTTCCGACAGCCGATAGTATCGCTCACGAAATCCAGCCACGGAAAATATGCATTGCATGATACTGGAGAGATAGCAACTGTTTCCGAGATTCGCTAGGCCTGTAAATGCAGGCCCAAAGACTGGAGCCAGCTCCCGGCCATCCTCGGTCGTCATGGAAAATTCCCACTTTAGATTGTGCTCGACCTGCATCTCCATCAGACTCTTCTCTGTCTTCTCACGTCCAGTCAAGTAGATTCCCCAGTGCGCAAGGTGGGTCGCCAGTTCAGGGTCTACTCTTTCTTCGTTGCACTTGTAGCAGTAGACATCAGCGGAGCCTTCTGCCGTGATAGAGCCGAGCTTGACAGCCACAGCATGTGATGTTGAGTCTGCGTGAGTAAGCCCATGTGAGTTTCCTTTGCTTCCACCGAATTGACTTCGCCCGCAACCCTTGTTCCCACATTCCAGACACAGCCATAGGTTCTCGCCCAGATCACACTCCGAGCAATGATTTGAATCTGCAATTTCGTTAGCACCAGCCCCAGTTGAGTATTGCAGGGAATCAATACCCGTCGACGCGGCTTGCATGTTGTCTTGTTGAACTAGGCAGAGTGTATGCTCGCACGGAACAAACTCTTGCTCCCAAGCTTTGACTTCTTCCTTTTTTGAGAAAGTCATTGCGGTCATAACACCTTCAATGACAGCAGGAAGCTTGCCACTGGATTTGTCCACATTGTCCTGAGAGCATGAATAGCACACCACTGACGTAGCAATGTCATACCTATCCTCTTCTGTTTCGGCTGCGATGGAAAGCTTTGAAATCTTCGGCGGAGGCTCGTCGCGCTATAAATCAGAGGTGTGAGAATCATTGGTCACAAGCTCAGGAAGTGTTTGGAGGCTGTACCTGCACTTTCTTGGGGGTCCTTCGAATGTTCAAAGCCAATGAATGACCAAATCTCTTGTAATGAAGCAGGGCATGGTCTCTGTTTCCAGAACATCCACCATTGAAGCAATGGAGACAAACATTTAGACCAGCATCGTCGTCCTTGCAAGGTTAGAGTCGGTGGAGTAGCATAGGGACCAAGGGGGCTGGCATACAATAGAATCAAAGCACTGAGTGCAATCTTCTCGATAAACCGCCTGGGAGGATCCTGGTGGATTCAGATCTATAAAGGGGTGTTCTCTATTAGCTCGATTTGCGATTATCAAGGTGATGTCACAAACCCGCAGCACCGGTATGGACACAAGTGGCCATATCCAGAGAGGGTATCTCGGGAATTCAGAACGAAGCGCCAACAATATTTCTTGGATTTTTGACGGAGACTTCAGAAGATGTGACAGTATCCCATTGAAAGTAAAGATGACAAAAGAGAGAATATCAGATACCGCAGATCAAGCCAAAGCTACCATTCGTGGGGTTGCTCCTCACCGCCTGCACGTGCTGTTATCAATGATATCCTGAGGCACCAAGTCATGTGGTTTGGGGGGGCGTTGTGCCACTTAACGCGTTATTTTTCTCAACACGCGTTTCCAACCTTATCCTACAACTACTTTGCAACTTGATCTGGACTTGCTCTGTCAAGTTCAGTCTTCTTTGCTTCTCTCCATTTACTACTTCTTCCTCCTCTTTTTGTTTCCCCGATCCATCCCTTCATTCTATCCTTTTCAGTCTTTTCCCAATACTTTTTTCTCGACTGTGTCAATTACCGAAATTTGAATTCATCATATCATGGCTTCCGACGCGGCATCCCAAGTCACTATTGGGGCTCTAAGGTTTGTATCCATTTGATACAAAGATCTCTATATTTGTTAATCGCGTGTTTAATCAACAGTGCCATCTTTGATGAAACCAAACCCCAAGTACGAGAGCCGATTGTTCAATGTGTGCAGATCAAGGCATTGCCAGCTCAGCCCAACCAACCGGAACGTTACCGGGCTGTTTTCAGTGATATTGCAAACTATGTTCAAACCATGCTTGCTACTCGTATGTGTTGTCCTTTCGGTACTCCTTATCACCATCGGGCTTGCTGACTGCCCCAAGAAGCCAACTCAGTGGTGACGGATGGGTCTCTCCGAAAGGGGTCTTTTGTGCGACTCAAATCATTTCAATCAAACTCTGTCAAGGGAAAGAAGTATGTGAGGGAACTGTATCAATTTTGATTGTGCTGACTATTATAGAATCCTCATCATCTTGGACCTTGAAGTTCTAAAGGAACTGGGTGAGGCTGAAAAAATCGGTGAACCTAAACCACTTGAAGTCAAAGCCGAGGAAGAGGAAGTGGGCCAACCGACAACAATATCCAGCAATGGGTTTTACGGCTCCAAGATGGAGGGTGCACAGGCTCAGCCAAACAGCCGAGCCCAGCCAATGTCCGCCCCTATGTCTACTTCCTCCGCCCATGCAACAATCTACCCGATTGAAGCCATCTCCCCGTATTCCAACAAATGGACGATGAAAGCGCGATGCACGAGCAAGTCCAACATCAAAACATGGCATAACAAGAATGGTGAGGGTAAGCTGTTCAGTGTGAATTTGCTGGACGATAGTGGTGAAATTCGGGCAACCGGTTTCAATGAACAGTGTGACATGCTCTATGAACTCTTCCAGGAGGGCAGTGTTTATTACATTTCGAGTCCCTGTCGGGTCCAAATTGCCAAGAAACAATTCACAAATCTCAACAACGATTATGAACTCACATTTGAGAGAGATACCATCGTTGAGAAGGTAACATCTCTTTCTTTACGAACCAAATGCGTCGCTCACAATTTATTATAGGCTGAGGAGCAAAATGATGTCCCTCAGATTCGATTCAACTTCACCACTGTTGCTGATTTGCAGACTGTTGAAAAAGACACGACCACCGATGTCATTGGTGTGCTGAAGGATGTTGGGGAGACCTCCCAGATTACATCGAAAAGCACTGGCAAACCGTATGACAAACGTGAGCTTACGCTAGTCGATAACACAGGATTTTCTGTCCGCTTGACAATCTGGGGTGTAACTGCAACCAATTTTAGTGTGGCGCCTGAGTCTGTTGTTGCCTTCAAGGGTGTCAAGGTTTCTGACTTTGGCGGAAGGAGTCTGAGTCTTCTGAGTTCGGGCTCAATGACTGTTGACCCTGACATTGGGGAGGCCCACCGACTCAGAGGTTGGTATGACGCTCAAGGCAGGTCGGAGAACTTTGCATCCCATGCTTCATTGTCAAATGCGACCAACTCCACAGGCAAAACAGATCGGCTCAAAACCATTGCGCAAGTTCGTGAAGAGCAGCTTGGCATGTCTGAAACTCCTGATTACTTCTCCCTGAAAGCAACCGTGATCTACATCAAGCAGGATTCCACCTGGTGCTATCCTGCTTGCCTTTCTGAAAGTTGCAACAAGAAGGTAACGGAACTTGATCCAGGACAGTGGCGGTGCGAAAAGTGTGACAAGACCCACCCCAAGCCAGAGTATCGCTTCATCATGCCTATTAGTGTCAGCGACCATACTGGCCAGCTTTGGCTTAGCTGTTTTGATGACACTGGAAGAAACATCATGGGCACAACGGCCGATGAGTTAATGCAACTTCGCGAAGACGATCCAACTGCTTTTGGTGAAGTCTTCCAGGGAGCCAATTGCCAGACCTGGAGCTTCAGGTGCCGAGCTCAGATAGACAATTTCGGCGACCAGCAGCGGTAAGAATGATGGAATCACAATAATTTCAATGACGTGAACTTCATACTAATTATGCCATCCAGTGTGCGATATCAGGTCTCATCCTCCCAAGCAATCAATTACTCGGATGAAGCCTCTCGCCTTGCCAACATCATTGACTCCTACAGCATTGAGTGAGTACAGGCGAAGTAAGGAAATATCTTTGTCCAGCTTTGTACTAGCTTCACTATTTCTACATGCACTCAGGGCTTTTTCATCAGTATTCATGTGTACTTTTTTATGCTGCTCGAGCTACGCCATGATCATTCCATTCCATTTATGACTTCTTACTTTCCATATGTTCTTTGTCTATTTAGTATGTTTTTATTTTTATTTTTTTCTCTCTTTTATTTTAGTATTATACTCTTATTTAAGAGTCTGTAATCCGGGCTATCACCGTTTTCAGGATGAGAAACATGCATACATACATATGTACACATCCATGGACCTCGGGATGTTCTGTGGGTATTGTAAGATGTAAAGCGGTAAGCCAATAAAGGCGGAATTACATGGCAATATGTCATTGCCTTTTTTTTTTTTTTTTTTTCCTTTCTGTTTTTCTGCTGGAACAATCCAGGCAGAGAATTCAGTCTGCTCCTCTTTATCTTTTATTCCAATAATATCTTGTTATATCCTCTTTCTAAAATCCTCGTCATGGGTAAGCGAAGCCATCTCGAGGCAACTGAGCAGCGACCGAAGAAAAAGTCCAAGTCCGAGAAGCCCGCAAAAGCTTCTAAAGATAAGCAGGAAAATGGAGATGAGAAGGCTGCATCTTATTCTGATGCGTCTGCTCTATCTGAGATCCCTCAGTCAGACATTGACAGTTTCTTGACCGAGAACGTGATTAAAATCTCTGATCCCTCCTCACCCGACTCCTCCCAATTCCGCCCAATCCTTTCGTTTGATCACCTGCCCGAATGTGATGCTGGTCTGTACACCCAGTTGAAGTCTTTCCCTGCGCCAACACCGATCCAGTCCACTACATGGCCTCTTCTTTTTGCTGGCCGTGATGTGATTGGTATCGCAGAGACTGGAAGTGGTAAGACCCTGGGTTTTGGCTTGCCGTGTCTGAAGAAATTGATCGACTCCAAGCAAAGTAAGCCTTGTCAACCCAAGGCCGTGGTTATTTCACCAACGCGAGAGCTTGCAATGCAGATTTATGACCAGCTTGTTAAATTTGGCGGCACTGAGAAGACTCAGGTAACATGCATCTATGGTGGTGTGGGTAAAGATGAACAGCGTCGGGCTCTTCAAAAGGCCGCCATTGTGGTTGCCACCCCTGGCCGTCTCAAGGATCTCCAGAATGATGGTTCGATTGATCTTGGAAAGGTCAACTACCTCGTCTTGGATGAGGCAGATCGCATGCTTGACAAAGGATTTGAGCAGGATATCAAGGACATCGTCAAGCCAATGCCCGTCTCCAGGAGACAGACTGTTATGTTTACGGCAACATGGCCACGGTCGGTTCGGGATCTTGCAGCAACCTTTATGAAGAGCCCGGTGACTGTTACCATTGGCGGAGACCCATCTGCGGATCCCCGTGCCAACACAAGGATCAAGCAGGTCATCGAGGTTGTTGATGGCCGAGACAAAGAGGGTCGACTCGTGCAACTGCTCACTAAATCCCAGCGTGGCCATCCATCGCCCGAGAAAGTCCTGGTTTTCTGCCTCTACAAGAAGGAGGCTATGCGCATTGAGAATCTCATCAGAAACAAGGGATTCGCAGTCGCCGGTATTCATGGTGATTTGAACCAATCAGATAGGTTCCGAAATCTTGATGCTTTCAAGAAAGGCAATGCTACCGTTCTTGTCGCAACCGATGTGGCGGCGCGTGGTCTAGATATCCCAAACGTGAAATTGGTGATTAATGTGACCTTCCCCCTTACCGTTGAGGACTACGTGCACCGAATTGGAAGAACTGGACGTGCTGGGGCTGAGGGCCTTGCCATTACCATGTTTACTGAAACTGACAAGGGATTGTCTGGCGGGTATGTTACTCATATTCTCCTATCCTTTGCACAACCGCCCCTTCAGGGCAATGCTAACTGTGAAATAGATTGATCAATGTTCTCAAGGCAGCTAAGCAAGATGTGCCAGAGGGGCTGTTGAAGTTTGGAACAACAGTCAAGAAGAAGCAGCACGACGTTTACGGTGCCTTTTACAAGGACGTCGATATGGACAAAACAGCGACAAAGATCACATTCGACGATTAATTGGGATTATTCCGACTTGGTACCTTTGCTGGAGAATCTGGAGGATAAAATGTGACGAAGCTTTGTCAATTGACCCATCAAATATTCCCTTTCAATATAGATTCTGTGAAGTTTTTTTTTTTTTTTCGTTAGGCGTTTAGAACAAATCAACATCAGATCAGATCAGTACTCACATGAGAAAAGCATAGCTGCCACTTAAGGTACATGCTTTGATAATTCCCAATTCCAGGCCAAATCGGCCCAAGAATAAGCTCGCCAGAGCACACAGAATGAAGCTAGCAGGTCGAATGGCCACTTCACTCGTGTACAGGCTACATCCATTTCGATGGAGGTACGATTTGATAAAACTGTAACTCCAAGAGGTTCGAACCACCATATTCACAATGTTGGCCAGGACCAATCCATACGCACCCAAGTTCCCTACTTCTAGGAACATATAGGCCGCCAAGGCATAGCAGGCAGAAAAGACACCCATCCACGCTGTTTGCTTCCGTATCTGTTGCGAATTTGCTGCAGATGACACAAACGCTTCAGTGATCCCATTAAATGCCAAAAATGGAATATAGTAGCAATAGACGGAGAGCAGGTCCCCGATTTTGGGGGAAGCCCATTGACGGCCTCCCAAGATATGCAATAATTGAGGAACCATCATTGGGCCTAACGGGAATATCAAGACTGACATCAACTGGTATGCTCGTAGGATATCTACGAGGTGATCTCTGGTAGTGCGAATATGGATATTCTTCAGCTTCCCGCCCTCATCGCGACTCAGTAGTGCTGAGAATAAGTTCCGGCTGCTCTCTTCCAGTGGCTGGAAGATGATCCGTGCAATGAGCCCCCCATAGTTGGACGCAAGAGAATATATGCCCTGATCTTCTAGCCCCGAAAGGGCAGCAAGAATCATAGTGTCGCCCTGTGTGAGTAAATGTTTCACCATAGATTGGAAAAAGACATTTGCGGCAAGCGAAGTTAACTGGCGTGAGAACCGCCCAAGAAAGTAGTTAGAGGGGTCACTATAAATGGTTACTGTGTCGTTCTTTGTGCTATAGCTTGGACCAGATTAAGCCAGTCTTACCTGGATTGTATACGTGTCAATAAGAAAGAGAAGCGGGTTGTGTTGGTTCCTCTGAGTAAGGCCAGCGAGTAGCCACATATGAGTGCCAGCGAGTAACTGAGGTGACCAAGAGCAAATGGTAGCACACCGAGGTCATAGTTGACTTGAGAAGCATATATAAAGGTAGAGGATGTCACCGCACTTCTCAGAAATGCCGCTGGCATTTCAACAACAGCACGTTTTTCGTAAAACATATGTTGCTGCACCACCGAGAAAAAGGGCTCTATACCGAGTTCCATGAGAGCTGCAGCTCCGATCAAAATGACACTGTGGTGAAAGAAGGCAGTCTCTGATGCTTCCTCTGGGACAAAGCGCTGGTAAAGCATAGCGAACATCAGACTAGAAGGAATCCCAAGGGCGAGGCTCAAGTAGGACACGTTCACCACTGCTTGAGACGCCACAGATTGCGAATCCGTAACTACAGCATCTGTTTCAATGGAAGAATTTTTGTCGGGCGAAGATGGAATAGGCTGTCTTTGGATGGCCATCCGAATACTTTCCCTCGAGAAATACAGGATGGAAACCTGGAAGAGCTCCAGTTGTGCTGCTATTCCCAGTACGATCGGTGAAAGGGTGCGCAAAATCAACTGGTTTGAGGCAAAGGTAAAGATCCTGGACGCCAATTGTATCAAGATCAGAAAGCTTGTGCCCGTGGCTGACGACGCCAGAATCTTGCCCATATGGGTATCGCCAGGTTTAGCCATGTCCGTGATTTAACCAAGCTATGACAGTGAACGCAATAAGATGTACTCAATCAAGGAAATCAAGACTTCAAGCCGACCTCAGGAGGTGTAAGGTTCATATGGGAAGGGGTTGTAAAGGAGAATGTGAAAAACATAGGTGGGGCCTAGGTACTGTAGTGCCTACGGGCCTCTCGTACGCTCCCTCTTTCAAGGAATGGGAGAGATATTTGCCAGATGAAATCAAGAACTATCTTCAAGGTCAATACATATGTAAAAGGGATAGTTTTCATATAGGTATCTACAATAAATAAATTTATAAATCTACAATTCTACTTAGAATTCTACTTGGCCCAGTATACTTGCTTACAAGTAGCCTCCAAGGTCCCCTGGAGTCCTACTGCTGGGCTAGGTATAGTCAAGTGTGTCTACCTAATTGTGAAATTTCATCTCAAAACAACTCTCTATGATGTTTTTGATATGCAAAAATTCTCATGGCAAAGAAAAAAAGAGGCACTATGGGTCAAAATCCGCAAAGCACCGTGCTTCCTCCGAGTCGTCCTGATCCATGTCACCTTCTGTCATCATATACAGGAGGCCCTAGAGATCCCTAGCCACTGGGATGTCAATGATCGTTTGTAAACTAATATGTTTCCAGGTGTTGCCGTCTTCAGGCCATTGATCAGAAAGGCTCTTGAACGTTCTAGAACGGAGGCAGATAGAATGGATAGCCACCATTCTTGGTTTTGAAGACACTGAGAAGGAAGCTGTATGTTGCAAAAAGAACAGTTGCCCAGACCAAGACAGCCAGCTGCTGACCCTTGACATCTTCCATCCGGGGAACCTTCAGTGCGAGTGCGATCGTAGCGAAGGAGAGAACGGCGTCTGTGCGACCAAAATGTTAATCAAGGAACCGGCATGGGGATAAGATAACGCCTCGTATCAATGAGCCTCATGATTATCACTTACATATGACAGCGACAATTTGAGTCTCCATCCCGAACTGGTTCTGGAATCCACCAGCAAAATAGCTAATACCACCCTTGCCATCACTAGCAACATATGGAACCTTTCGGATGTGGTTGAACATTTGACCACTTGTGAACAGAAGAATAGCGATAAGGCTGATTGCAGCCCAAAGGTTTCGGTTCTGGATAACTGGTAGCAGGTAGGGAGAAAGGACCGCAATCGCAGTTACAACTGCCATCAGAAGTGTGATCGCTGATACAATCCGCATGTAGTTGATGGGTCGAACTAGTTGAGGCTTAGGGCCATCAGGCAAATGACGTCCAATCCAAGAGTAGAGCTGGTCGGCTGAGATCGGGCTGTTTGGGATTGATGTGTTAGTGAGATAGGGGCTCGGCGCAAGAGCCTTGGTAGAAAAACCTACCCTGTGAAATCAAACCGGAGGGGATTCCCTTCAACCTTGGCAAATGGACCGATAGTAGGAGGGAAGACAAGGAGTACGGGTGCAGTTTGTAGCATGAGCTGGTCAGGTTAGTCGTATGTCATATAGCTCAGTCTCGAGTACAGATACCCTACCTTTTGGAAAACAGCCTTGCCATTATCAAAGTCGAGTGTTCCAAAGACTACCTTGAGGTCATCAGGCTTGGTGCCCTTGGTCCAGCTTCGGGCGATCAGATCCCATTCAGATTCAAAGTCGCGGCATA
This sequence comes from Penicillium thymicola, assembly GCA_030142185.1. Lineage (NCBI taxonomy): Eukaryota > Fungi > Ascomycota > Eurotiomycetes > Eurotiales > Aspergillaceae > Penicillium > Penicillium thymicola. The sequence goes on from LACB01000397.1 coordinate 11,704, forward strand.
GGATGCAGCCAAAGCGAGGATCCGTGGCAGTCAGGATAACCACAGCATAATAATCTCGACGTGCCGAGGTGAGGTCTTCATATGATGCACTGTCCAGATCAACGGGCCCCGAACGAGACAGGGATTGGTATCTGGCAAACTTGTCCGGTGTTGAGCTCGCAGACAGGACGCCGGACACGACCGAGAAAAGGAGAAAAAGGGCCGTCCAGAGCTTCATTTTGACATTCCAAGGAGCTGGACAGCTTTAAAGAGGTTAGTTATAAAGTGCAATTGATTGAAAAATTATCAATCGGTTGCAATTGAAGATGTTTGAACACGTTGAGGTGATAAAGTCCAGGTGTCCACTATCAACGTAATCGGGGGCATATCGGCTTACTTAATATACTCGGGGCGACGCCAAAACACCGGCGCGTATCTTCCTTTGAGACGATTTATATCATATACTTTTCCACATATCTTACCTAGGTATTTCTTTTGCTCTGGACAGGCATCATTTAATTTATGGGCCTTTCCCTTCTATTTTCTTATATCGAAGGGCTGCCGTCTTATTGTGGACACTGTCGTCATGGCAATGGCCAAAGAAGCATCCGCCTTAGATGTATGTGGTTTTCCTGGATTGATGGGCATTTGCTCAAGATTCTAACTTGATCATGCAGTTTGAAATGTCCATGAGGACTATGCGTCTAGAGAAGGAGTATGAGAAGACCCTTTCGGATTCCGCTCGTCTTCTGGACGGCGAGAGGGGTCGCGTACGACGTATGGAGCTCTTGCTCTCAAAATTCGAGAACGAAACTCTCCGATCCCAGTTGGAGGAAGCAAATGGGCATCTTTTGGGACTCACAAGTGCTGATTCGGAGGCATGTGCTCAACTTCAGGAGGCTTGCCAGGAAATTGATCATTTGGAACTTCAAGCACAGGCATCCTCGGGTGAGATTAACCGACTCAAAGTAAGTCTTAACTCGATGTAGGGGCTGGATGCATAATCCGTCATGTTGACAGCAACAGGAAGAACTCTTGGCCCAGAAAAATAGTTCGACCAGTTACAATACTGTCCTTGCAGAGAAACTTCATCTCTCCAGAGACCTTTCAACTCTACAGTCAGAGCTTGAGCGGTTCAAAGCGCAAAATGCATCGTACCAAGTTATCATTTCCGAGAAACATGAGATGGAACGGCAAATAAACTCTCTGGAGCTTCAACTGGACAATGAAAAACATGCCCACGAACGTACCCAAGCCAAGGGATCACAGCAATTGACAGAGATCACCCAGCTCTCTGCCCGAGTTGAAGAGTTGCGGAATGAGCTAGCGGGAGAATTACGAGCTAAACAGCAGCAGGAACGAGACAACCACCGTCAGAACTCGACATGGGCCAATCAGCGGGCGACGTTTGAAGGGAAAATCGATTCGCTCAAACAACAATTGCGGTCAACCAAGGACAAGCTCCAGGAAGCCCAGATTGAAATCCAGCAGCGACGCAGCCTCAAATCACACGCAGGAAATGACTCTGAACCCAGTTCTCGAACAGTCCCACTTCAGCGCCCTGGTCCGAGTGGCCATGCCGGCGTGACGATTGCAACCCCTGGGGCTGTTCGTGTGCAAGAGAAATTGAAGAGGGATTCGGCCATGCCTGGTGATAAGTCGGCGTTTTCCATCACTCCCTTCTTGAACCGCACAGGGGCACCTGCGGATTCGCCGATGAGCTCAGTTGGAGACGAAGACGATATTCTTGGAGATACCGACACTCCTCGTGGATCACTTGGCAAGCAAAGCACTTTTGGGGAATCAAAGCGTATGGGTTCTGCCCTCCGGCGCCAACTATCTCCAACAGAAGACCGCATTCCAAGTACCAAATTCACCAAATCAAGGGCACGTGAGGGCGCAATTCCTGTCTCAGCGGCGGAAAACGAGGTCAAGAAACCAATCCATCGCTTAGATCACAGAGTGCCAGCCACTGAGACCGATGAATTACATGAGCAGTTTGAGCATGAACAGGCCAGGCCAAAAAAACGCAAACTTGGTGGTCAGCGGGATCGGAGTTTGTTCGATGAGGAGGATGAAGAAGAGCCTCAACTCAATAAGAAATTTGGGCGAAAACTTGCAATAGGAAATGGTCGGGCTTCAACGCTGGGGAGTAGACCACAACCTGGTACCACTAGTCTACCACGGGCGCTCGGTCTTGGGGCAGCTCCCATGGGATTTTCTCCCTTGAAGAAAGATCGCAGACGGTTTTAATGGATATATCAGAAGAAATACTCATTTCTATTGGTACAGATTGGTACAGACTCTAATAGCTAGTGCATTTTTAGCTAAGTTATATGTAACTATGACCTCGGGATGTAGAATATTCTCAGTTAATAGATAAGAGCTGCCCGACTCGAGGGTTCGGCGGTCCTATCTGTTTTGCCGGCAGAACTAAAAGCCTTCTTGCTCTCAGGGCTCCAATTATTTCCCCTGACATTATTCAACTCGCATTATGTTTGCTTTACGTTTAATTCGATTTTCACAGAATGCCTGTCACCGGCAGGCAATTGGTCAAGCAAGATATGCATCATCCAAGCGCTGGCAAGCCCGGCAGCAAAAGGACCAGTTCACCAGAGAGGCAGCCGTCCAAGGGCTGAAAAGCCGTGCTGCTTTCAAATTGCTGCAGGTAATCCAGCACTGAAATTACTCTTTTTTTTCCTGGATTGATCTAACACACTGGCATCTGTCGTTAGATTGATGAGAAATATCGAATCTTCAAGGCTGGGCAGACAGTTGTCGACTTGGTATGCTAGTCGTTCAACCTGAACTTGAATTGTTGTTTAATTCGTTGCATTTAGGGTTATGCTCCAGGGTCATGGTCGCAGGTGTGTCGGCCATTCCTCTTTTGCCTTTGACTTACCTCCTCCCCTTTTTCTGTCAAATGGGCCATAATTAACTGCCAGAGAAGGTTGCTGCAAGCCGTACACAACCGCATGGTCGAGTCCTCGGCGTCGATATAATCCCAGCCCAACCACCAAAAGGAGTGTCGACAATCCAAGGCAATTTCCTTGCACCCGAAATTCAAACATACATCCGAGACTTTCTCCGCAGTCCAGACAGAGGCAGGCCGCGCCAACCCGACTTTCTGGACGATTCCAGTGTCAGTCTATTGGAGCCGAATTCGGATACTGAATGCACTATCGAGGCCGAGAAGACAGATATGAGGGGCGATAAAATACTTGAAAGAACGGTAGATGTGGTTCTTAGCGATATGTCTGCTCCCTGGCACCAGACCTCCGGTTTCTGGAAACGAAGTCTAAGTGCTCCTTATAATAGGATGATGAACACCAGCGGTGTCAGTTTCAGAGATCATGCTGGAAGCATGGTATGAATTCTTGTTACTCAATTGATAGGTGTGAACCCCTTCTGACTTTACGCAGGATCTCTGCCACGCGGCTTTGCGCTTCAGTTCGGATGTTTTGAAGGCAGGCGGTCATTTCGTCTGCAAATTCTATCAAGGCGCCGAAGACAAAGAACTGGAGCAGCAGCTGAAGGAAATATTCAAAAAGGTTCATCGTCTAAAACCCGAATCATCTCGCAGTGTATGGTTTGCCTTGCCCAATTTATACACATCCACCGACTAAAGCAATTGGCAGGAATCCAAGGAGGCATTTTTCGTTGGCCTAGAGCGAAAAACGTGAGACTAGAGCTATCTCGGACTTGCATGTCGGCAGATCACAGCGTAGCGAAGAGCCGAATCACGCTGTCTGCCTAAAGGATCTCGATCTCCTCATTGTCAGATGCCTCATCCCAGTCAATATCGGCGAGTGCTTCTTCCGCCTTCTCCTGAACCTTTATATGTGTCAGTTTGGGATTAAGTCGTTTTCCAGGCACCGACTGACCTCTTTTAGTCCACTCAATTCTTCGACATAGCCATGTTCATTCAGAGCTCTTCGCACGAGGTCCCAACCCTGCTCGCGGTATGCACCGACAACTTTGTCCGAGCATGCACTGCAGCTTGGATAACTTTTGCCGGTGACAGACAAATTCTCGAAATTGGAGAGAAATCCTCGTATTTGGTGGGGCACGATGCCTAAGGGATGATCATCACGTTCGGTATTGCGGGCCATGGGGGCCGGTGCGGCAACGCCTTGGGGGTGCTGAAGGAGTGACACAAAAAGCTCCACCAAAAGTGCAGAAGCTATAGGAGCCACTCCAGGGCGGGTCACTGTACACTGCTGGTCGAGAGTCTGATCTTTAATAGACTATCCTGCAGTCAGCTCTGTATAAAGCGGGTCCCTCCTTTGGATATTCTTACATTAGCTGGTGCTACCACATCGTTGCAGAAATAGCACCCAAGCTCAGCTGGTTTTTCATCTTTCATGACACCATGGCGCATCACCACGAAGGAATCAAACCCTAGGGCTGCATTCATCACAATTTTCCCTGCCGCCTTCCCCATCACCGTGGGCAGCCATCGTGACTCTCGGGTGTCCATAAGGAGGAAGATAGCATCGTGTTCATCAATGAGTGTTTTGAGACGATCAAAATCGGCCCTTGTTACCTCTTCGTCCACCATAGGATGGCCTGCCATGGGCACCGAGAGCGCATGACCTGTAGTCTCTACTCCTGGATAAATTTGGGTTAAGGCTTCGGATGCCCGATGTGCCTTTCGGACGCCACCGTTCAAGCAGTCTTCAAAGTTGAATAGTGGCTGCCGAACAGGGTTAGAAAATGAAACTGTCCCGTTGTCGACGAAAGTGATCTTCTTCACGCCCCACCCCTGTATAGATGATAATTAGAACATGTGTTTCCGAGCGCGGAAGTTGACGTCTACATACCAGCAGATTCCGGGAGACGTAGCTACCTAATGTACCGGCTCCTAGCAAGAGACATTTCGTGTGCTTGATTTTCTCAAGATCGAGCGTCGGGCTGATCCGCCATTTGATAAGCTTGAGGTTGAGATCGACCGACTGATCTGCTAATCTTTAGGGGGAAAAATTAGCTCCCCTGATCAAGTTTTCGGGTTGGGTATCTCCAAATTAACACCATACCTCTTGGGATCCATGTACTCTGTAAGATTGACAATTCTCCCGGCCAGTTTCCCAGTCGAGTTACGTTCCCAGCCGGTCACTTTTGGCAGCGGCAGCGACTTTGCGGTTTGCAGTGATTTCGGGGTCTGGGCATCTTGTTTTGAACTTGACTCCAAATGAATTATTGTACTGCGCCCCTGATCACGCTTCGCGTGCACGTCGCGATAGCGTATCAACTGCACTCGTTCGATGCTCCACCGCTGCTTGATCAGAACGAGCAGGTTTCGTAACATCCAGCCTGGGGCCTGTTCATAATTTGATGGGTCTGAGAAACAGAAATAGCGGTCTTCAGCGGCGACATTCTTGAAAAATCCATTTTCATATTCGGAAAGTGACGCTATCTGCCAGTTGCTATTTGATGTATCGTGTTGCTGGGTACTATTCATCTCGGAATTGCTTGAGGATACGTTATCGGAACGCTGTCTGGCTCTTCGAGCCAAAAAAAACCCTCGTTGTCGATGATCCACAATATATGACCATGTTTGCACTGCCTCCACTAAGTCAGTGCTCTCATGTGGAGATAAGTGTTTCCCCTTCAAGTTGTCAATATCATGATCCTGGTGTGGCTGGGGTACTTGATCTGGTGGTTGAACAGGGACCCATTGAGGATCTGAGTGGATTGCTGGGAAAGCAAACCAGTAGTGAAACTTGTATTTTTTGAGGTCTGCAAAAGATACGATCACAAAACTGCATAGTAAGGAGGGACATGAAAGGATTGTGCCATCGTGAATGGCATCCCACATCTTTAAGAGTTTTTATTAGCATTATATATATCTTTCTCTCTGACGCAAATGGTTATGGTTATTCCTACCATTTGTCCAGTTTGATGGAGCAGCTGGGATCTGTCCATGGTTCGATATTCTTCAACTGTATTGACATTTTTGATCATGCCCTCTGCCCTGTAGTGGCCAGCTGGGACCCTAGGTCGCTGTTAGAAGGGACCTTTTAAACAATTTCGCTTTATCTTACTCGCTGCTGGTGAGGGCATTTCCATGGATTTGGATTCGACAGGACGCGGCCTCAGGATCAGAAGGACGGATCTCGTATAGTCCTAGAACGGGCCGGGCAGCGTCATCTAGTTTGTCATGGTTGATCTTATGGGAAGCCAGTGAAGTATAGAAAGGTAATTCGATGTCGGAAGCAAACGGTGTGTACTGCATTTCGGAGGAACAGATAGAAAGAGAAGAGATTATCAAGTCTCTGAATGATACAGACTTGGAAGGTTGGATGTAATTGTTAAGTTGGAGGGGGGAGCGGAGAAGTGTAAAAGGAGGTGAAAGGGTCTGATGTCACGAGAGAGAGGGGGGGGAGCTTATCGATAATCCAAAGGTTACTTGCCTGTATGCTTTATAAGATCAACAAAATGGGTTTTAAATCTACATATATGTATAACTATATATGTATACATGAGATATATTTGCTAGTTAGTATATAAATATGTATATATCTATCTAGTTATCCCTCTCTCTACTCTATGTACATATTAAATCGACCAGGTCACAATCATGCCTCGTGAGATGAACAGCTGACCTATGCTGAACACGCGATCTACATAAACATATATGCCTGGGGTATGGATACTGTACACTATTTAGAATACATATATATATATATACACAATACATATTTACATAGATACTGTCTCTTCGGCCTAACTTTTGGAATTCCAACTTTGGAACATTCCCTCTTAGGCCGATAAGATCAGGCCGATAAGATCGCGTCGCGACTTTCACTTTGCTCTGCCCCACCTGGGCACTCTGCTTCTTTTCTTTACCACTTTCCCTCTTTTCCACAGTACAAGTATTCAACACCTGAAAATGCTCATCGGCTTATGTGGAGGTCAGCAGATAATTGTCGCAAATCAATCCTTTACCCCCACACCGGATGAACTAACGAGGGTATACACCAAAAGGCATTTGTGCTGGCAAACATGCGATTGCTGAGTACCTGATTCAGCAAGGGTTTCAGCTTCTTGAACTCGCCAGCAAATCCCAGTCCCATATATCTAACTCGGGGGATGACCTGCGACTGCAAGCGTCAGAAATCAAGAAGAAAGAGGACCCCAAGTCGCCAGAACTTACTTTTCAAGATCCTGACTCTCTACTCGACTTTGCAACAAAGAGATGGCAAGAACGCTGGGTTACCACAGACATTGCAGATGCCACTACCCTAGATCGATTCCTCTTGCGCCCCTTCTTCCTCCTTGTGAGCGTCGATGCACCAGTTAGCCTCCGATGGAAACGATTTGCCGACAGGTTCGTGATGCTACGTGTGACTGATGCCCGGGAGCTGACTGTTTACTTTACTTTTATAAAAAAAAAGATGTTGGAGAAGACAACTGGATCCGCCTGAGCTTGAAAAGTTCGTAATGTGGAATGACCATAATCTTTACGATAAGGATATTGGGCGTGTTTACTTGACCGACAAAGCACAGTTGCGTCTATTCAACTCCTCTTCTTCCATCGAAGAGCTACACTCGGCTTTGAAGTCCCTCGACCTGGCAGACGAACAGCGGCTAAGGCCAAACTGGGATCAATATTTCATGCAGCTGGCCTCTCTTGCTGCCCAAAGAAGCAACTGCATGAAAAGAAGAGTGGGATGTGTGCTCGTTCGAGAGAGTCGTGTCATCAGCACGGGATATAATGGGACACCACGGCATCTCCAGAACTGCAACCAAGGTGGATGTACGATGCTGGCCAGAACTGAATAATCCCAATGGCCCTATTGTTCGTCTCGCTCACTAGAAATCCTTATAGGTCCACGGTGCAATCGCGGGGATGGAGGAGGAGTTGGTCTCTCAACCTGTCTTTGCCTCCACGCCGAAGAAAACGCATTACTGGAAGCAGGCCGAGAGCGGATTCGAGAGGGGGCCATCCTCTACTGTGATACGTAAGTGTACTCCATTCTTCACTGAACTGTGCCAAAGATAAAATCTCACTGAATTGTAGATGTCCCTGCCTGACATGCACTGTCAAGATAGCCCAAGTTGGAATTTCGGAGGTCGTCTACTCTCAAGGGTACAACATGGATAGCGACGTAAGTCAATGCTTGTTCGTTTCAAGGATTCCAATTAATCGAATCTGAATCTACAGAGTGCAGCTATCCTACAAGAAGCAGGCGTACGACTACGGCAATTCCACCCGGTAGCTAATCTTCCTTCTACACCCCCACCTCTTTTATACATAACTGACTATAAACTTACAGCCTACAAATGGACTCATCTATCTTCAGGCGTCGGAGAGACCAGTCACAACCGAAAACCAATAACCTACAATACGACAGTGAAGGCACGGGGCAACCTAACCTTAGGTGAGGAGAAAAAACACCTGCATCAATAACTAAACATTTGCACCACCCCAGGGCTATGTCAAAGTTGTTATACGAAGTAACTGGCCCAGATGATATTGTAATTAAAGAGGAGGTCATTGATGGAGATACACGTCCTAGGGCTGTTAGTTATTAAGAAAACAACTCCAGAGCTACTCCGTATATACATACTATGGCACATTCTATGTATGACTCACAGGTACTTATAAAGCATAAAAAGAACATAGATTACATAGTAACTTTACGTTTTAAAAAGGTACCCCAATGTATCTCTTTTCTCCGCATTTTGTCTGGCAGAAAAAAAAAAAAAGGTATGACTCAGCGTGCGAATTTTGGCGGGGTCCTCAAGAACCCCTCGACTGTCTTTATAGCTGGATTCTTTACTGTGTTGGTAGCTCAACCTCGATAATCTAATACCTTGCACGCTGCTAGCTGCGATCACCGTTGTGATTTTGGCCCAAGTTCCTACAGCCATGCCTACCGTCCACTTGCTGGACTACGTTGCGGGAAACATCCGATCCTTGGTCAATGCGATTAACCAAGTCGGATATGATGTCGAATGGGTCAAATCCCCGGAGGATGTGAAGAATGCTGATGTTAGTCAAAGGCCCCGGACCAATTCCACCACGATTGACTCACGATCGTGCCATTCTAACCATGGAATTTTAGAAACTGATACTCCCCGGCGTTGGCCATTTTGGCCATTGTCTCTCCCAACTGGAGAAAGGAGGATTCTTGGAGCCTATTCGACAGCACATCGAAGCAGGGAAGCCTTTTATGGGGATCTGTGTTGGTCTGCAAGCCCTTTTCCAGGGCTCAGAGGAGGACAATGACGTTCCAGGGCTTGGTGTGATTCCTATGCGCATTCAAAAATTCGACGATACCTCAAAGAGTGTACCGCACATTGGATGGAATTCCGCAATCAACACTGGATCTGATGGCACAAAACACGAAAGCTTTTATGGCCTGAGGCCGACCAGCAAGTATTATTACGTCCACTCTTATGCGGCCCCCTACAACCCAGGTGTATTGGAAAGTGACGGCTGGTCTGTGGCTACAGCCACATATGGCGAGGAAGAGTTCATCGGTGCTATCAGTCGGGGTAACATATTTGGCGCCCAATTTCACCCGGAGAAGAGTGGCGTGGCTGGGCTACGGGCCATACGCGCATTCTTGAATGGTGATCAATTCCAGTCGCTCTCAAAGGACCTGGTCACTGGCAAAGAAAATGGGCTCACTCGTCGCGTTATTGCTTGCCTTGATGTTCGGACAAACGACTCTGGTGACTTGGTTGTCACCAAGGGTGACCAGTATGATGTCCGAGAGAAGAGTGGAGCAGACGCCGGCGGCAGCGTTCGTAACCTTGGTAAGCCTGTTGATATGGCTAAGAAATATTATGAGCAAGGAGCAGATGAAGTAACATTTTTGAACATCACTTCTTTCCGAAACTGTCCTATTGCTGATACGCCCATGCTTGAAATTCTGCGACGAACATCGGAGACGGTCTTTGTGCCTTTGACTATTGGCGGAGGAATCAAAGACACCGTCGATACTGATGGCACCCGGGTCCCTGCTCTGGATGTGGCAACGATGTATTTCAAGTCCGGAGCCGATAAAGTCAGTGTTGGCTCCGATTCTGTCTTTGCCGCCGAGGACTACTACAACGCCGGTGAGAAATTGACTGGCCAAACAGCAATCGAGACGATATCCAAAGCCTATGGAAAACAGGCTGTTGTGGTGAGTGTCGACCCCAAGCGGGTATATGTGGATCAACCTGAAGACACCCACCACCACACAATTAAGACCCAGTTCCCCAACTCAAATGGGCAAAGCTTCTGCTGGTATCAGTGCACCGTCAAAGGTGGCAGAGAAACTCGCGATATCGACGTGCGGCAACTTGTGCAGGCTGTTGAGGCCATGGGAGCTGGTGAAATTCTTCTGAATTGCATTGATAAAGATGGAAGCAACAGTGGATTTGATATGGAATTGATCAGAGATGTCAAGGCTTCAATCAAGATTCCCGTCATTGCTTCAAGTGGGGCTGGAGTACCTGCGCACTTTGCAGAGGTCTTCAACAAAACCACCACTGATGCAGCATTGGGGGCAGGCATGGTAAGTTCATATTCTTCCAAGTATCCTTTCTCTCGCAACGGCCTTTCTAATCCTGTCCCAGTTCCATCGCGGTGAATTTACTGTGACTCAAGTGAAAGACCACCTACAAACTGAGGGATTCCTGGTCCGCCAATTTGAGGCTGAGATCTAAAGACTCGGCTGTATCGAAAGTGTGATATTTTCACATGGGCATCTTTTGCACCTTTTATGTTTTTATACGGGAATAGAGGATGGAAATCATGGGGATGGAGCCCATCAACCAAGATTAGTATGTATACAGTTCAAATAAAGTTCACATATACAACATGTTTGAGATAATGGATTCCATACCCTTGGTCCTTGAACGCCTCGGTGCCACAGAGTATAGTAAACAGTGCTAGGATGATTATTAAACAATTCAGATAGTGGACAGATATAATAACTAACTAGTTATACATTCCTAACTAGCTACTATAGTTATAATTATTCCGGGGCCTACAGGGTCACGTGGTAACATCCAATCCACTGATCAAAAGCGGTCTAGAAGGCGGTGGAAGCAGGATCCAAATCATCTGACTTTTCCTCAGTTGCCACTTCACCTTCTCCTCTCCCCTCAGTCAATAACCTGCGTGTGCTACGAAAAACAAAAAAAACACAGTTCCCACTCTCACCATCTCCGCGCGTCCATTATTTCTCCTGACTTCCCTCTTATTAAATTTCGGTCTTCTGTTTTACCATTTGATGATATTCGGTCTCGTGATCAACCACATTACCTAACAACTGCCACACGGTCTCCAGGGCTTGTTTGACAGTGAATTTGCTCATTCCTAACAGGGTCTCTCTATAACTGGATTTGGTGTCTACAAGGATCCCCAGACAGGTCCAATCACACAGGTCAGGGTGCTAGGGTGGCTCTACGAATCACTTGAAGGACGGGGCAGACCATCAATCTCTCTTGAATACACCTTTTTTATTCAGCGCCAGTGTTCCTTCGATCATCGTATTCATCAATTCTTTGATCTCCATTTGTATGCAGTGACCTGAACACTCACCATTCAGCATTCAAAAAGATTCATTCACACATTCCATTGTCTCAGTGGTCTATTGATCCCTGCTTTCTTTTTCTTAAAAAAAAAAAAATTATCTCGTGCTTTCTCTGTCACTTGAACAGATAAAATCTGTTTCTCGACCTTTTTTTTTTTTGTGTTGTGACTGGTGATACACCAGTTTCACTTCATCTCACCAGTTTTTCTTTTCCCTCTATTATCCCCTATTCTCACTGTACACGGCGGCGGTGCCTCTAAATCTGGTTCTTATACACCTGCGGCCATCTTTGTTGCATCACCCCCCCCCTCCCAAATTGAATACAATGTCATCGTCCGTTCATTTCAAATTCAAGTCCCAGAAAGAACCCTCAAGGGTCACCTTCGATGGCACTGGTATTTCGGTCTTTGAGCTCAAAAGAGAGATTATCAGCCAAAGTAGATTGGGCGATGGGAGTGATTTTGAGCTTTCGATCTACAACGAGGACACCAGAGAGGGTATGTTACTCTGTTCAAATATGCTCCATTTACTCCTTATTAACAGGAATTATTCTGACATCTAACAGAATACGACGATGACACCACCATAATCCCTCGGTCGACTTCCGTGATCGCCCGCCGATTACCCGCAGCGCGCCCAGGGAAGGGCGGTGCTGCTCGTTATGTTTCAGGCAAGATGCCAGTCAATGCTCGCAGTGCCCCTCGCAACGAACCCTCGATGAGCCGAGTAGCAACCGGAACCGGACAATCCGTCAACAACAACGTCCTCGAACTCAATAATGCACAAACAGAAGAAGAGAAGATCAACGCTCTTTTCAACCTACAGGCTAGCCAATGGCAGGAGCAACAACAAGAAATGGCAAAGTAAGAGCACTCTTAACCGGATTCTCGATTATATTGGAGATATTGATTTCATTTAGCGCAACACCCGTACCGTTTGGTCGTGGCAGAGGGAAACCCGTCAATGTACCCGACCACCCCCCACCTCCAGGGTATCTTTGCTATCGTTGCCGGGAAAAAGGTATGCACCTCTAGCTCAATCACCACACTCACAGACCGCTAACCTTTATATAGGCCACTGGATCCAAGCATGCCCTACGAATGACGACCCCAAGTTTGACGGCAAATATCGAGTCAAGCGATCAACTGGCATACCACGCTCACTTCAAACCAAAGTCGACAAACCAGAATCCCTGGCCCCCGATGGCTCTACTGAAGATTCAAGGAATACCGGGGTTATGGTGAATGCTGATGGTGACTTTGTCATTGCAAAGCCAGACAAAGCAGCCTGGGAACTGTATCAAGAAAAGGCGAAGGCATCGGCGGCAGCAGCAGCCGAAGCAGCAGCAGCCGAGGAGAGCAAAGCGTTGCAAGCTCGAGGTCTAGAGTGCCCAATTGACAAGAGGATGTTTTTAGAGCCAACAAAGACACCATGTTGCCAGAGGACATATTGCAATGATTGTATTTCAAATGCCTTGATTGAAAGTGACTTTGTTTGCCCGGGATGTGCTACTGAGGGGGTCCTACTTGATAACCTCACTCCCGATGATGAATCTGCATCAAAGATTAAGGAATATGAAGCTGACAAGGCTGAAGCCAAGAAAGAGAAGGAAAAGATCCCCGCAGGCCCGGATGGTACTCCTATCCCCGAAATCTCCGAAGCCGAGCCCAAGGAATCTTCCGCCAACAAAGAGCAGAGCCCGCCCAATCAAATTCCAGAGACAGTGCCCACACAATCCAAGAAAAGACCTGCTGAGGACGAGCCTACCAGCCGACATGAAACTGCAAACTCCGAGCTGGGTAATGTGCCAAAGAAACAGAAGGCAGATGACGGTCATTCCGACGTCCCACCCCAGGCTAATAGCGTTCAAGACGGTGCGCCTGGTGTTGCTCCAGCAAATTTTAATAATCAGGAGATGCCCTTCAACGGCTTTGGACCAATGCAAGGCATACCTATCATGCCTTTCTCGGCTCCAGGATTCGGTAATGAATCCATGGGGTTCATGAATCCCATGGCGATGGCGCCTGCCAATGGCTTTCCCAGTGGCATGGGCCCGGGATGGAATCCCATGAACATGCCTTTCAATTCCCTTCAAGCTGGAATGTTCGATCAAACCAATGGTGGAATGCCCAACGGATTCCCCAATATGTTCAATGGTGATCCTTCAATGATGTTCCCCATGCCCCAGAATGGCTTCCAGGGATCAAACTCTGGCATGAACAACTTCTCAAATCAGCAGCGAACGGCTTTCAGCACACCATACTCCCGGGAAGAAGATTCACCATATTTTCGTCAACCTGTGAATCCGCAACGTCATCAGGCTAGAAACCGACGAGTTCGGCCTAGCGATTACAGGGAGCTCTGAATAGCTAAGTGCTGACCATGGCTTATACGGATGTGCATTATGGTTTTCCTAGTACACTGTGAATATGCATATTATCTAGAGCGGTTCCCCCCCCCCCTTTTTCTTTCTA
>LACB01000398.1:0-25553 GCA_030142185.1 Penicillium thymicola
CAAATTCAGAAGGCGGTAGTAGAAGGGGTGCTAAAACTTTTGCGTGGTGAGTGTATGACGGTACGTATCGGAGCATATGTTTACCCGTCCCGCTGATATAACCACGTGACCACGTGGATGCTCGAATGTGGGCTTTTTGGCCGCGGACCTAACGTGGAACAAGCGCTCTATCATCCCTTAATTTAATATTTTTGAGTTATTGGACGTGATACCCTGTCATTCATTACCTGGGAGATGTCTGCAACTCAACTACTTAACCCCAAGGCGGAGTCGAGGGTATGGAAAATATTCCCAGATGGCCCCTCAATGATGTGCCCGCACACTAACATTTCACGCAGCGGAGAGGAGAAGCCTTGAAGGTGAACATCGGTGCCGGTGAAGGTCTTCAAGATGTTCTCAAGTCCAACTTGGGTCCTTCGGGAACTTTGAAGATGTGAGTTTTCTACGAGCACACTTCACATACAAAGGCAATGGAGCTGACAAACTTAGGCTGGTTGATGGTGCAGGCGCAGTATGCAACCCCCGATTCCTCTCGGACGGCACGAAACATCCCTTTTCTGATATAGGCTTGCTTGATAGATCAAATTGACCAAAGATGGAAACGTTTTGTTGCGGGAGATGGTTCGTTCTGCCTTCAAAATCCACAGCACTTGGAGCTTCTAAGCTAACATTTAACAGCAAATTCAAAACCCCACGGCTGTAAGACGAAATTGCCTCAAGAGTCTCGTACACATTGCTGATGAAATTAAAAGGTTATGATCGCTCGCGCTGCGACCGCACAAGATGATATTACCGGTGATGGAACAACATCTGTTGTTTTGCTGGTGGGAGAGCTTTTGAAGCAGGCGGAGCGTCACATCTCGGAGGGTTTGCACCCCCGTGTCATCACAGATGGCTACGAGATTGCCAAGACCGAGGCCTTGAAAGTATGTGATGGTGATTGAAAGTCGAATCTCGAGATCTAACATATTACCCACAGTTCCTTGAAAACTTCAAGCTCGAGCGTCCTATTGACCGAGAGCTGTTGCTTTCTGTCGCCCGTACCTCCCTCTCCACCAAGCTTAACGGTGCTCTCGCCGAGAAGCTTACCCCCGACATCGTCGATGCCGTGCTCGCCATCCACAGAGCCCCTGAGAAGCCCGATTTGCACATGGTCGAGATTATGACGATGCAGCACCGGTCGTCATCGGATACTCAGCTTATTCGGGGTCTCGCCTTGGACCACGGTGCCAGACACCCCGACATGCCCAAACGGGTGGAGAACGCTTTCATTCTGACATTGAACGTCAGTCTGGAGTACGAGAAGTCCGAAATTAACTCTGGATTCTACTACTCCAACGCCGAGCAGAGAGATAAGCTGGTTGAGAGTGAGCGCAAGTTTGTGGATGCGAAGCTGCAGAAGATTGTGGAACTCAAGAAAGAGGTTTGTGGAAACGACCCCAACAAGGGATTCGTTGTCATCAACCAGAAGGGTATCGATCCCCTCAGCTTGGATGTTCTTGTTAAGAATGGCATTTTCGCTCTTCGCAGAGCCAAGCGCAGAAACATGGAGCGTCTCCAGCTAGTCTGTGGTGGAACTGCTCAGAACAGTGTTGAGGATTTGTCTCCGGATGTTCTTGGGTGGGCTGGTCTGGTCTACGAGCACCAGCTTGGCGAGGAGAAGTTCACTTTCGTTGAAGAGGTCAAGGATCCTAAGTCTGTGACTATCCTCATTAAGGGTCCTAATGGACACACCATCACTCAGGTTAAGGATGCCGTTCGTGATGGTTTGCGCTCTGTCTACAACACCATTGTCGATGGGTGTGTCATTCCCGGAGCTGGTGCATTCCAAGTTGCATGTGCCGTACACCTGCAGTCCCAGGCCTTCACCAAGACCGTTAAGGGTAAGGCCAAATGGGGTGTTGGTGCGTTCGCTGATGCCCTTCTGATCATCCCCAAGACTCTTGCTGCCAACTCAGGCCACGATATCCAAGATTCGCTGGCTGCTCTTCACGATGAGGCCACTGATGGCAACACTGTCGGTTTGGATCTGGCCACTGGCGAACCGATGGATCCCATCCAAGAGGGTGTCTTCGATTCTTTCCGTGTTCTGCGCAACTGCATCGCTTCCAGCACAGGCATCGCCGCTAACCTCCTTCTGTGCGATGAGCTACTGAAGGCTCGGCAGATGAGCAAAGCCGGTGCCGGTGGCCCCGGTGGTCAGGAAGAGTAATGCACTTTCTCATTTACGATGTCAGGCGGTTCATGTAAAGTTTAAAAGGGTTAAAGACTTGATTCCCTCACAATGTTAGGGGCCAAGAGCCAATCTATTCAAAAATGCACAAACTTCACGTTGCTTCTCATTGTCGTCGTTAAAAGGAAATAAAGTAATCAGCGTATCGTACATAAACTTGGAAGCTGTCTTATTGAGAGGATCAGTCTTCTTCTGAGGCAACGCTTTGGCCATCCCCATCAGACACAATATCGGGGGGCCAAAGTCCCTCAAAGCCTTCTTCCCTGACTGGGTCGTCCAGGGAGAGATGATGTGCTTGAGCCCACTCCCACACATCAGATTTGCAAATGGTGACCATCTGCTCTGGTTGTGTAGTAATTTCCTCTGCAGCTGTACGGGTAGATTTACGTTTTCTCGGGGTGGCCTGGGGTTCAAAAAGTCCCATGCTCTTCAGTGCAGTAATCACATCCTCAGTCAACATACCAGTTCCCAGGCCGAGTTCTTCAACGGTAATGGTCTCGCGCAAGGGTCTCTTGCGGGAGCCTTTCGGGGTTGAGCTGGGCTTCTGTTGGTCGATTTCAAGGGAGCTGCCGCTAGGTTTGCCGCGGAGCAAGAATCGGGCAATCCGTTCGGCCCAAAAACGGACATAGCTTTTGTGACCCAGCTCACTCAGTGGCTTCTCTGGTCCACCGATGCACCCACCATTCGAGTCCCACCCGCTGAGCTTGTAGCTGACTCCCATCAACAACTTCCCAAGCTGTTTGTGTTGGTAAGGCGGGAATATCAGGATGCAGGCAAGGTTGTTCGCGTCCCATGAGAGTTTCTCTTTTGAAAAGAAGCCGAGCACGTAATAGCTGTCGGATTGGTCAGGGTCGGTGAAAGTAAGGATGTAGTACAGGAAGGTCGCGACATCGAAAAAGACTGTCTTGTGGTCGAGGAAAAGTTTCGCGAAAAGGGACAGATTCTGTCCGAAAAGTTTGTGGTTTTGTCCATCAACCTCCCACACTGCATACCCGCCATGGTCGTAGACTTTCGTGCCTGGTGGGGTTATGCGATGCTCGCAGGCCCGTTTGTGTTCCTCAAATATATCCACATCACACGAGTATCGAAAGCACCAGCGGCAGACGTAGAGTCGATCGGCATCCTTGGCGACGAGGTCTTCAGGGTAGATGGATTGGTTCCATGGCTTGAACAAGAGATCGCCTAATATGACGTTGTTCACGTTGCGATTGGCTGAGGTCTGCAATGGTGCAGACTTCGGGGTCGCCATTGATTTCTATGCGTATTCGAGCGGCGCGACGCGATATCGAAGTGTCGGAATGCTAGGTTTCGGGGGCGTTCATGCGATGTACTGTCTCTAATGGACCAGCCATTGGTATTATCGTAGAAATGAGAGATGTAGATAGATGAAAAGAGTGAATACGATCGCGCAGGCATTGAGAGACGTTATGAGGACATAATTCTCAATTAGTATTATTCAATGTCCATTGAATCCATTCAAATGTCTGGTATTCAGAGTCGACGCCTTGGATTCGAGGCGAAAAGCTAGTGACACGTGATTGGAGCGGGGATCCACCAGAGAGCTTCATGATGGTCTCATTTCTCTCTCTCTCTTTATCCTGTTGCCTGAAACATATCCTATGTACTTTTTTGGAAATTCTTTGGATTTCCTAAGTTTCTTGAATTTCTTGTCCCATTCATTGCATCTGGAAAATTCGAACTTGAAAAAATTGGAAGTGTTGCCACAGGCAGCAGCATATGAAACTCGTGATCTTTTTTCCCGTTTATACACACACCCCGTCTCCAAACTAGCCCCAGAGGCATCATAATTCCAAACCTTTCATTTCTTTATCAATTCTATCAACTCTATCAACTCTAATTCTCGTTATTTGGTTTTCGATTCTGTAATACCGCCCCACCTATTCGTGCTCCTGGTCCGCAGGCTCACGGGGCATCTTCTCCACGATGTTGAAGCCCTTCCAGATCAGAAACCTTCGGGTATCCACTCAGAACCAACCCGAGCAGATTTTGGATTCTCGTACCCATGCAGGAGTGGTCCAGATCTCTGCTACAGATTACGATGATTTAGCCTCAACCCATCCCCGCGCCAGATTGACTTACATGGATGACGATGATGATGACGACGAAACAATCACCGTAAGTTCACCCTAGCCTGTCAGCTCTCTATCATCAAATCAAAATCTCACCCTTTTCCCTAGGTTGGATCCGCTCTCGAGCTCTCTCAGCGCCTTGAGGAGCCCCTGGACATTAATACACAGCTTGAATCCATCGAACTTTCTCCCGGTGACATCAGTCCGATGCATATATTTGATATTCGCCGATCAAACTCTGTGACCGAGTTGTGGAAGCGATTTGAAGACAATGTTCCGAAACAAGACTTGAATGATAAGAAGAACGGCACGCAAGCTACTTCCGAGGCTATTGTCCTCGAAGAGCAACATGAAGTCCCAGCTCCTCATATTACTACTACCTCGCCATCGGTCTCTGCAAATCAGCCTCGGCCTCTTATGGAAGCATTTGAGGCTGAGCTAGCAGAGATGCTCAATGCTGCTGAGTCCCCGGAGACTCGAGTGCCTCAACCTAATTCGCGGCCGACTACTGAGCCATCAGCCAACACAAACTCAGAGCGACCCCCTCATCCCGTTGAGATTCTAGCGGCACAGGTTCTAGAACAGCTTACCAACGGAGCTACTATGGTACAATCTGAATGGAGATCAAAAATTCCTGAGCTACAGAGACAACTACAGAATGCTCAGAGACAATTTGAGACTGCACAGAAATCTCTGCCCGTGAACGTGGAAGCGTCATTGCGGACACTACTCGCCACGGTTGAAGCTCACCTAAGAACCGCTTTTAACAATCTCCCAGACGGCGGAAGGCAAATGGCAGAGGATGCATTCCAAGCAGGAAGGCCTGTCGCCGAGAATGCCGCTGATGGTTTTCGTATGATGGCCTCCGAACTCAACGAGGTCGGAAGAACATTATTTGCCGCATTTGAAAGCGAGTTCGGACGCGCTGCATCAACAGCTCCTTCGTCGACTACAGTACCTACGTCGACCTCGACTTCCGAGATGCCAAACCCTGGAGCATCCGGGCCATCCTTTAACACTGCTGCAAACAATGGATCTACAGCTATGGGCACTATGTATTCCCAGACCGGGAACGCAAACCCTTCAAGCACAGCCCCAAATGAGAAATCAACAGCAGGCCCAGGCCAATCGACCCCATCTAATACCACACAAACAGTAGTACCTCCATTCCAAAGTCGTCATGGTCAACCTACATCCGCTCAATCAAATCATTGGGCACCCCCCTCGTGGCCTGCTCCATTGTGGAATCCATTCCAAACCTATACTGCACCCCAGCCTCCCTGTCCTCCTCTGCCGAATTTCACTTACTGGCCGCAAGGACCACCTGCGCCTGCGCCCCGGTCACCTCCCCCTGCGTTCAATGCCCCGTTGAATGCTACACATACATCACAAGTCAAGTCTGGGGAATCGAAAATCGGTCCAGTAACTAAATCCTTGTTCATTGGGAATGTTGGTTTCAAGGTTACCGACAAGATGATACAGGATGTGTTTGCTGCCAAGGGATTCCTTGTCAAGGTGGATCTTCCGCTGGATACCGAATCAGGAAGACATGCAGGCTTTGGTTACGTTCATTTTCCCTCAGATTACCCGGCTTTCGCTGCAATGGAAGCCTTGCAAGGTACCGTAATTGACGGTCATTCCATAAACCTTGAGCCTATGGATCATCCCCCTATTGAAAGTGTGCAAATTTCACCCAATACCAGTACAATGACACACGACAATCAGACAGACCACCGTCAGGCTGAGACGAACAATGCTGTTTGGTCCCCGCTTGGTGTCAAGCAACAAAAGAGTCCATCCAAGCCTGGCAGGACGGACAGTCGGAGAAAGTCTGTTAGTTTCATAGATCTCACGCAGAGTGTTGATCCTGGTCACGCTCGGACAGCGTCGTCCGCACTACTTGACTCTCCACGCGAGGACCCTGCATTCAGCGCACGGTTTCCCTCACTTTTACCCGAGACGAGCGCACAGCATAACGATCCACTGAGTGGTCGGGGTGTTTCCTCAGATTTGCATACAGAGTCACATTTCCCACCTGTGTCTCAATGGGAAGCCCAACTTCTTGCAAACCGACAGGAACGCAGTGGAACAGCACCTTTAACTAGTGATTTGCATAGCCAATCACCAAATAACACAAAGCACCGTGAAGGACCTTCCACTCACGGTTTACCCTTGTATCCTACACCAAAGGCGTTTAGTCAGCCTCAGCCAGCTTCTCATCTGGATGCAGCCGCCAATCTATCATCGGCCGTTGATGCCGGACAACCTTCCGACCATAGCAAAGAATTTCGGGATCAAATTGGCCATTCCTCCGATTACAAGAAGACTGTGCGCCCAGTGGTGGATCTCAATGGCCCCCAAAGTGCGCCCAAATTGAGGCGTCGAGCCACTGAGCGCAAAACTCATAAACCAAACCATTGGCATGCTGCGGAGACTGACCGTCACAATCCCCTCAAGCATTCCGCAAGTATGCGTCGTCTTGGGGATAGATCGCATGATCCTGCGGAAGCAGATACATGGGCGCGTCTGTCTAGGCGAGAACGAAATGGCGCCTCTTCTCACGAGCAGATCCCCGGAAGCTTCCCTGTGGAACATGCGACGATGGCTGAAATCTCTAAGACACTTGATACCAGTGCTATTGAGGCTGAGGATGCGGCAATCGAACGATGTACCTCCGCTCTTGTCGACATAGGCTACGAGGATGAACGGGCGGGCGGACGGTCGAGGATGGCTGTTTATGCGGCTATGGCAAATGGTGACCTCATGGATGCGATTGATATGATTGAAGAGGAAAGATCGTTCTATGAACGACGGTCTTCGCAGTAAGGCATTGAACATCTGTTTCTTTTTATGTTTCGGGGTTATCGAGTGACCCAGTCATTCCTTTAGCTGCAGTTTAGCTTAATTTGGGACTCTTGTGGCGTCATTTACTCTCGGTAGTGTTGAATTTCCATTCTTCGTTTTAATGACTTGCCAAGCGAATTATTCGTGGATGTTTCGAGTCCTCAAACTATGTATCCCATGCAGCGTTAATATATCCACCTTTAAATTGGCCTTCCTTGTATTATCTTGTTTGATATCCATGTTAAATGCAGGGCTTAGGCTATCTTGAAAAGACAAAGTGTATACATACATTGATAGGACTGACCCCGTTAACATATATAAACTGTTGTATAACATTTGATAATATACTAGTAGTGAGATTGTACATATGTAGTCAAAAGACATATTTGCTTGGATATATATGCCTTTATGAAAGAAGAAATTACTACCAACATAACATCTAGTGAACTAATACAGTCAATGGTTCCCAACAAGTTAGATACTACCTATGAACAACGATTTCACTCAGTGGTCTAACCCTATTAAAGTCTCTCTTAGCACCTATACTTTGTTCCGAGTGTCACTTCCAGTTATAGTATCACTATAACTAGTTAAGAGTAAGTATAGCCTATGGACTGCCTTAGCTATATAGAACTTCTATTCTCAGCGCTGTATCAATCCCATATATTTATTCGTCTATATTTATACAAACATTTTATTACTTTCCAATCTATATGCTCGCTCCTTTACCAAGGCTTTCCACACTCTAAATAACCCCTTAGTTGAGGGAAATTGTAGCAAAGAGCTAACTATGTATATTCTTATTTGTTATAGCATTATCTATATTTGTTTTCTTTAGAAAATCCCAAAATCTCAAAGACCAGTATGGGGCCGGGTAACATAGTGAATGCTAATCGGACCGACATCAGCGCCGATAAGTTTTCTGGCACCTCCGAATTCCCCGATCATCCAACTCACACCTTCAGCAATGCAGATATGGCGGCGAACCTTCGCCACGTCTGTGGGCAGACTTACCCATAGCCCAATTAATTCCCGTTCTGTCGTGCGATGTGCGCAGATCCTCCAAGCCAGCAAGACCGGTGGAGTCAGTAGCTTCGAGGACCAAGAAATCAAAGTCAATGGGTTCATTCGGTCTGTACGGAAACAGAAACGCTTTGCGTTCGCAGAAATATCTGATGGCTCGACCGTGGAGCCACTGCAGGCAATTCTGAAACCTGCGCAAGCAGCAGAGTACGTTCGGCCGCGCGCGAGCTATGATTCTCGACCTATTTGTCAACAAAGACTAACTTGAGCGCCTCTTCTCTAGTCTATCAACCGGAACTGCGATCGAAATATCGGGCATATGGAAAGCTTGCCCACCAGGCAAAGAACAAACTCATGAGCTCCAAACAAGCGATGTCAAGGTTGTGGGCGCATCGGACCCAGAGGTGAGCCCAACAGCTTTCCCCCAGCTGTCGTCAGACCTCACGCTAACCATAATATCTATGGTTGCAGACGTTTCCGATCCAGAAGAAGTACCACAGCCCCGACTTCCTGCGCCAGATTCCACACCTTCGCATTCGAACACCCTTCAATTCTCTCCTTTCGCGCTTCCGATCCGAGTGCATGTTCCAACTTGGCAATGTCTTCCACTCTTATCCGGACGGAGCTTTTACACAAGTTCAGCCTCCCCTTATAACGTCCTCGGATTGTGAAGGCGCAGGCGAGACGTTCACGTTGGCACCACGCGGTGCTGCTATACCCAGCACCGAGAGCGAGCATTTCTTCCGAGCGCCGAAATACCTCACGGTATCGTCGCAACTTCACCTTGAAGCTTATGCGGCGGAGCTGGGCAACGTTTGGACATTGACACCGGTCTTCCGGGCAGAGAAGAGCGATACACCGCGCCACCTCAGCGAGTTCTACATGCTCGAAGCCGAGGTCAATTTCATGTCCGATCTTGACTCGCTTACTGGCTTAGTGGAACATTTACTACGCGATCTGACGCGTCGTCTATATAATACTCCTGTGGGCCAAGAGATCTTGTCGGCCAAGAGGTCTGGCGAACCGGGCCAGGATACTAGCGCCGAGGAGACGGGATCTCTAAGGCAGAGATGGACCGATCTAATGGATGGGCCAAAATGGCATCGCATTACATACACGCAAGCAGTGGAGATGCTCCAGCGTGCTGTCGCCGAAGACGGGGCATCATTTGAGCACCCCCCAACATGGAATGGAGGTCTACAACTTGAGCATGAAAAGTATATTGTCGAGGTGCTCCATCAAGGGCGTCCTGTCTTTGTGACGGACTACCCGAAATCCGTCAAGCCGTTCTACATGGCCCCTTCGCAGGTCGCCGTCGACAGCATCACGCCCGGGGAGACAGTAGCATGTTTCGACCTGCTCCTCCCCGAAGTCAGCGAAGTCGCCGGGGGTTCCCTACGCGAGCATCGCCTGCCCGATCTCATCCAGAACATGCGTGAGCACGGTCTGATCAAGCCCCGACAGGTTCCCGAGTCTGGTGATCCAGCTTCAGGCGAGTCGCTGTACCCTCATCTCAACCCCGACGAGGACCTGAGCCACCTCCAATGGTACGCTGACCTCAGGCGCTGGGGCTCTGCTCCTCATGGAGGCTTTGGGCTCGGATTCGATCGATTCCTGGGATATTTGACTGGTGTCTCCAGCGTTCGGGATATCGTATCCTTCCCGCGATACTTCGGTCGAGCTGATTGCTGAGACTTATCAGAGGTATCATTCTGGCTAGTGTATGATAGGTCTGTAATATAATATGCATGAAAACTATATAAGATAAGAGAGAAATTTGCAAACCCAACCTAAAGCGACATGAGAGCTGATCCATCGTGTAACCTAGAACTGAGCCTGGTTTTGCTCCATCGACAATACAGATACCAAGTACGAAGTACTAAATGGATTATACTATATCCCCAAACGGCGCCAGGAGTAAAGTCGCCGATTGATTCCCGAATAGAGTCAAAACAGGGGGAACGTATCCGCAGACATCCGCATAACGGAGCCTCCGTCGCATCATATATCCCAATCTGACTAGCCACTTACCATATGAACCATATGAAGCCAAAAAAAAAACAAAGAAAACAAAGAAAAGACAGCACTTACAGATAGTAACCGGTAGTGCCCGGCTCAGCTTACTTTGTATATTACTCTCCTTTTAACCCTCTCACAATTATTACTAGGCCCCCAAAGTACGGAGTAACAAGTTACAGTTACCTACAACATAGGTGTCCTGTGTACTCCATAACTAGTTAACTAGTTAACTAACTAACTAGTTCCCCATGTGATTAATAAAACAAGGGGAAGAAAGGAGAAGCAATGAAATCTCATTTTCATACTCCGTAAACCGTCGGATAATAACTAGAAGCTATGCGGAGCATCTCCGTAGAACTTATTGACCATGGGATTTACCCACCTTTATATGCCGATTTTGCCTATCCTGTTTGCTAGAGATTCTAATTTTAAATTGTGACCTCACAAAGCTCAAATGATCGGATAATCGGCCGAAAAGGAAAATGACTGGGGTTGTGGGGATTTATTCTTTTTCACATTATTGAATCTGGCCCCTGTCCCACGGCTCAGCCAAGTGATCATCCTAGACAACCAGCCGAAGAAACTAGAAAGTGAAACACTAAGCATCCGAAGGAATGCTAGAGTCCAAATGTCCTTATACCTAGCATGAGAACAGGACATCATCATGTGATATGGAGACATGATGACAGCAGTCTGGCCACAGCGGCGGATCCACGTATGTTTACTCCATATTTTGACAGAGATTCGTGAACAGGGCTGAAAATCGAAGGAACCAGGAGTAAGACATTCGACAAACTAGAATGCAAAATAAACAAGGTTAACAAGCGCTAGATACCGCACGGACGAAAGGAATGGGTGCTTGAGTTTAATTTAGCAGAAGGAATAAAATTAAGGCACAGATCTCGTTGCATTAGTAAAGCCCCAGACGTAGACGATCGTTTCATGATAGGAATAACTCTACGGAGTGAGACTGGACGTTTTTATACATGCATACATATATACATGGCTGGGGTAGTATATTGGCGTAAACAACATAGCTACGGAGTAGTAATTTCTTTTTATATACGAAGCACATGTACTTCTGTACGGGCACATTTTATCCCTGATTTTTATGCACCGGAGGATCCGGGACCCCAAGCAAAGCCAAGCACTCTAGTCTGGAAATGAGGCGTCCCACAGACCGAATGTAAAAAGATGGGGCGCCGGGGGCGCACTAGCCCTTGGCGGCAGAACATCGGTCGATGATTGCTGGAAAAGTAGATACATATCAGTACCATAATTAGGAAACAGGACAGCAAAACGGATATCAACGGCAACGGACCTCAAGGACAAGCCTCGGCATCCGGCGAAGTCCAACGGAGAGAACGTGGTCCCCCGAGTGGATTTGGTGCATTTTGGCTCATGAGTTACTTTGTCTCGGGTCTCTCGCTTATTTGTGCCGAGCATTCCAATTTCAGTTTAGATTTATAGATTTTGCATTGCCACTTGTCCTTATGGATGATTATTCTGCCGAGAGTGCCATGATTGTATTGTTGTCGTTAATAATAATAATAAAAAGCAAAAAGAAAAGAAATATCAACATTGGATTAGAATTGTATTGGGAAAGTGAGAACAGCTTCACAGCCTCATAGAATAATAATGGCAGCGCACAGCCTTGAATTAATATATTTGAGTTTGACAAAACGAGCATTACTTTTACGCCAATAAGGGGACCAGGATCAGCAGGCCAAGGGGCCCCAACCTTACCAGGGTTAAGCATAAGCAAAAAGAAGTTTGGGCAGTGCGCGCCTTGTACGAGTCATGCAGTAGGGTATCCCTGCCTGACGTATCACATTGCAGATATCCTACATACAGAGAGTACAGACTGAATATGTGATTTGCGGTCGTAATATAATTACGCAGTAAAATTCAATTATTTTAGTATGCACGGGTAGGGTAATTGATCCGTAATTGATGATCCAGGATGATTACTACCTAGTAAGTCAAAATTACACTCCAAGCCTAAGACTTAATATTACTTCAAGATCAACCTTCGTATTCGGCTTCAAAATCTCCCGAGGAAATACATAATGCATTATTTCACCACATGGTTTATGTCTATGTAAGACGGGTCAAAGCAAGTTTGAACCTTGGAAATGCCTAGGTAAAGTAAAGTAAAGTTAAGTAAAATAAAGGTACGGAAATAAACGTTAACCATAAATCGGCAGCAACAGATTCCATGGTTCACAAGAGAGAACCGGATTTTTAGGCTTCAATGACATTGCCCCCCCTCTCCAGATCAACCACGGGTCTAGCCAACTCGAGGTTGGCATCCTCTTGGCATTTACAAGTCTTGGGGTCTTGGCCCCAAGATTTATCCAGGTAGTTTCTTACCATTTTGGGGTAGGCACCAGCATTTGTCGGTGCACTGTCTTTTCTTGGACTATGATGATATGTTGAATAGGTTAATAAAATAAAAAGTCAATATTACATACAAACATTGGACCAGAATGAAATGAAACCCTTTGACCCATGCAATGAAACATAACCATAGTAAATGAAATAAAAGTAGAAAAAAATAAAAGTAAACGTAATTCCTAGCCTTCAACCATTCCAGCACATTCCCTATTCATCTGGACAATGGATACCTTAATTATGCTAGTGGAGATAAGCTCGTGTGACGTTTCACAAAATTAATTCTTGGCAATCTTTAATTCCAGGGTTGCAACGAATGCATGACAATACTCCGTACAAGAAAACAGTCAACCGCACAGCATTTTCCATTCTGTGATGGCTTTTTTAGTGTCGGTTGCCTGATATTATCCCATTGTCTGGTCTCTGACTGGAGGAATAAAAAAGAAAACTCTAAAATACCGTGGCTGACTTGGGGCTCTCGGTTATAACGTTCCAAGGTTAGGCCGCCCGTCTCGGCTCATCAATCGGAGATTATTCATGAAAGCAAATGCTGTGTAGCGAAGTTAACAGCTCAGCTACGTCGTATCTCCAACAATCCGAATGTAATCCGAGCCCATTAATAATAGATTAGTAGCTAACGAATACAGCTGTAGAAGGCCCACACGAAACTACGGTCGGCTAAACAGTCAGTTTATCCCGCAAGGGCACTCTATGTTGTATCAGCAGGTGAGATATACATATTTAGCGAGATGTGGAGCTGGATCCACTCAGGAAAAAGGAGTCTTCGGATAATCGGATAGCCTTTGGGAGCATACGCAATCCACGATATTTGTTTTTCTTTGTTGGAGGTAGGTACGGAGTAGGTAGGTCTCTTTGATTAGAAATTTTCGTATTCGCACATTGGTGTTACTATGCTTAAGGATAAGTTAGGGGGCCGATGTATACCCGATAAACTGGAGATGATTTTTCGCCTGGGGGAAATGAGAGACACCAGACTATCCTAATGTAGCAAGACTTACGGAGTACGGGATCACGGCTCTTAAGGGTGGATTCAGGCGATCTTTAGAATTAAAAAAATTCGGTCGCGGCCTGAGCTTCTACACGAACGTTAAAGCAAATTTATACATTGTACGTTGTTGTAGTTAAGTTAACTATGCTTCAGGTAAGGGAATACATATGATGACTCGTGCTGTTGATTATGCTTGTTTTTATCGTGTTGATTGGAAGATAACCCAATGTTAAGGCGAAAATGTAACGACTCTAGTTTCCTTTTGCGACATTGTAATGATCAGCTGCGCCAGTCTGATTGGAACTTGGGCCTTGTCATTAACCTCGATTATTGCCCAGAGCCTGTCATTAACCGTTGAACCATTTTGGCTGTGGCAGCACAAGCACACAGCATGATTGTACGGAGTACTGGTCCGCTAATCCTTATAGTTAGCTTGTATGTTAAATCATACACACTGCACTATATGTTTCATACCTTGGTCACCCAAGCCTTGTTTCTTATTCCATTGAACCTACAACAAGGAAGCGGTGCGACCTTGCACACACACTCCATAGACCCGGTAGATGGAAGACTGGGTCAAGACGGTGATGTTCTAGTCACACAGGACGGCGCCATGTGAGACGTGTACATATAATGCAGACAACACAATGTATGGATGAAGTACGATGACACCATGATCAACTCGTGCTATGCTCTTTCGTTGGAGTAGAAACACATGGACCCCAAGCCTTGTAAATCCAAAATCCGAATCAGGGCTGAAGCCAAGGAGAAAATCAGCTGCCAAGCTTAACCAGCTCCCCCGAACCCTAATAGAGTAATCCTTGTACAACGGGGACTTGTTGGCGATAGGCTTTCAGTGGCTTGCATTTATTCGACCCTTGCGTTACATATTGAATCAAAATAGGGCTATGGTACGGAGTACAAGTTCAAATGTTCATGGATCACCAAAATATAAATGTGGCGGCAGTTTCCGAACATTTCTGGTATCTTTCATACCTTATGCGATGTACAGGGGTTGGTTTAATATTGGATCTAGAATGA
Organism: Penicillium thymicola; assembly: GCA_030142185.1. Classification (NCBI taxonomy): domain Eukaryota; kingdom Fungi; phylum Ascomycota; class Eurotiomycetes; order Eurotiales; family Aspergillaceae; genus Penicillium; species Penicillium thymicola. The sequence goes on from LACB01000398.1 coordinate 14,654, forward strand.
GGCCCTACCCACCTGCAAGGCTAATTAAGTCCAAGGCTAGCTGCATGGTGAACATGAACGGCACGGAGCGCAGACTCGGACCAGCCAACCTTATTGCTGAGTCAAAGGTGTCAGCAGATATGCTTCAGTCGAATCATGATTTGGCCGACCGCTTGGTAGTTTACGAATCATGTTAGTCTCAAGCCATTATTTATTGTTATCTCGATCGAACACGAGCGATACTAGTCAGATGCGAAGCAGCTCCGTACACTTTCTATGAATACATAGCCTGTAGTTAACTAGTATAGCCAGTCGTCACCCATCGAGTATGTTGTCTTTGCCCGTAAAGATCCTGTTACGTGTCTTTCTTCGCCGTGCATCATTTTACGCGCGCAAACAATGCACGTACATACATGGGATCAACAGGCTTTGAAACCTAGAGATTTCTTGTCTGATCCACAATACTCCGTACGGAGTAAACTGCATCCATTTTACTTTTAATAATTTCTTTTCTTCGCATTACTGCTTTAATCTGGACTAGGATATTGTCAAGCTTTGTGGTCAGCGCAGTTAAAATCAAAACACACTGCGTCACTGGACATAATACGAATACGAGTCACGAGGATATAGCCACAGTGACTTCCTTTTATGGATTCTATCATTTTTAGCCTATGGGGATATGGGATATGGGATATAAATTAAAATACTTGGCTAGATTCGCTAAGATCAACCTTGTTTGGATGTGACTCGTATGGGACTTTCCGCCAAGGGATAGGGTACTGGATAAAGCCACATCGGATAGGACCGCCCAAACCCTGTTTTCGTTATTATTAATCAATGGGGGGATCCTCGGTTGCATTGGGGTGCTAAATCCCGATAGTCAAGTGGGCTTGTTTCTCTTCTCTGGTAGGTTAAAAAAAATACTCTTGTGTAAGAATGGCACTTGTGTAAGAATGGCAACTATTGAAATTAAGCTTACCAAGTCTGATTGGAAGTCCGAAAAGTAATATATATAGTTACATATGTTTAACGACGTTGTGCACGAGGTAGGTTTATCTGAAGGACAACCTAAAGTTCCTCTATAATATAGAATTGCTGAAATTCCCCCCTCTCTCCCCCTTTGCCAAGAATAAAAATAAATCGAAGTGGAGGAAGGGTGGATATGACCTCTGTAAGCGAGCATAAAGTTCAGCGCCGGCCCCCTCGTGTTGGATTAAGCTTAAGAGTTCCGCACTAACCTTTTTTTGCGACCAGAGCGCCACTTTTCTGACACAGACCATTTTATGTGTAAACCTTTTTTTTCTTGTGGTATGTTGTATTTATTTTTATTTATGCAGTATTACCATACAGAGTACGGAATACATTGTACTCTGTCTATTATTAATGTTGACCCTTTATACTAGTTATCGTTTATCCATTTTAGTTTAATCTATCAGGAATGGGGTCTTTGAAGGGGGCCTTTTTCAACCTTACTGCCTTCTAAGGTTTTCCAAAACCCCGTAAAGCCGAGCCAAGAATTGCCATGGAATTAAGTCAATCCCAAAAAGAAATTAAAAATTACTAAAAATTATTTCACTCCCCGTAACAGGATAATTGGAAATATAAATTCCAATTCTATAGTAATAAGGTCTGTCGACTCACTTTGAGTATCAATGACGCGATTATATAATTATACGTTTGGCACATTTACATTTAGTTACAACATACAACATAAATTACCTAGGCTACACAATATTAAAGCCTTTGTACGGAGTACATATTACCTATAACCGTGCCACTTCTCATCTCCTTACCCAAGGTTCCCCATGCATGAATAGTTCGAGTGGATTTCAAAGAGATTCATTATTCCCATGTGTACGGAATATTACCGAATCTAGGATAAACTACCTAAATACGACAAATAAATTAAAATAAAGTAATTAGAGTAAAAAAATAAATTAATAATTCTTCTCTCCATTCTTCGAACCTCGGCGTTTAACAAGTTCCGTTCGATCTTTTCGCTTGGATCGCTTGGCCCGCTCTTCTTCTCTCCGCTTCCCTTATTTAACCTTCTTTTTATGATTTCTTGATTGTTTCTTATAAACCTTTGGGGCCATTTAGTTGAAAGATTTCTCATTCTTTTTCCTTCTTCTTCTTTTCTTTTTCCCTTCTTCTTTAAGCTTCCAGCTTTCCCTTATTATCCTCTCACTCTTTTTTTTTGCCCCCCTTTTTCAAAAGAGTTCCCGAGACAAGAACAGCTAAGCCATTCCTTCAAAAACCTTGTGGAGTCATAAAGTAGGTCCCCCACTATCTCTCTGTCTCTTTGTGTCTTTTCAGCCTTGGCTCTCTCCCTTGTCTGTTCGGCATTCCTACGCCTTCAAGCCCACTTGCTCCACATCAGTCTCTTCAGTTCTCTTTTGATCTTCCATTTTGGGACGAAGACTTGAATCAGATAATTTAAAAAAACGGGCAAAAGGCAAGGAAAAAAAAAATGAAAAAAAGAAGAGCCGGCCTAACCGTCTTGGGTGACGTAAAAGCTCGGCCGTTGCCCACGCCGGTCTACAGGCTACCCCATACTGACTCGGATCCTGGTTCCTTTTATATTTGGACCTGAACCCTATTTTCTTCCTCTCCACTTGTGCCTCTTTCTTTTCCCTTACAACATAGATCTAACTCATCCCTCTTTCAGAGACCTTTCGTACTCCCTCTTCACTTAAAAAAACCCTTTTATCCTTCAACCTGGCAATCAGACCAAATCAACCGGGGTCGTCGGTTGACTCGAGAGCTTGGATGGAGACGTATTACGGGCACGTTCGCACACCTGCGGACGCTATTATCCTTTTCGAGGCCTGTCGAATCGGCCTTCTACCTCGTGTGCAAAGACGATTATCAGAGAAAGAGCGACAATCGATACGTTCCGGTTCGGTCTTTGTATGGGATGAACGAGAAGCGGGTATGCGACGATGGACCGACGGGAAGTCATGGAGTGCCAGCCGTGTATCTGGTAGCTTTTTGACTTATCGCGAAATGGAAGGCAAGCGCGGAGGTGGCAGTGTCTCTCAGGGCTCTGCATCCCGAGGTGGCAAGACACCTGAGAGTCGGGGAAGTGACGATGAGCGCGCCGATGGAACAGACGAGGGACCAGATGGATATCGTTACAAACCAGATGGTTTGATGAAGCAGTCTTTCAGTATCACGACATCCAACGGTCAACACTTGCATCTGATCAGCTACTACTCACGATCCCACCCTTCTGCCGCCAACCTACAACAACCAACTTCCGATCCTGCGTTGCGTCATGTTCGACCCCAGAAAGGTCTCTATCCCGAGTCGACAGTTAATGATCAGCAAAATCTCCCTGTTGTTACCCGTGGACCAATGGCTGGCGCTGCTTACCCCATTACTCCTCATCCGCTCGGCGCATACCCACGCGTCACTCATACACAGCCATACCCGCCTGCCTATGCCTGGCCGCCCACCCCTCTAGCCACACCACCGACCGTCTCGGTTCAATATGGCCCTGGTCCTTCATATCTCCCCCCGGTAGGTGCCAATGGACATCCTCATTATGGCCCGCCACATCATCAGCCTCCACCTCATCAACATGGCGGTGGACTCCCACCACCTCCACACGGGATGACAGGCCCATATGATCGTCCACCTCATATGGAATCAACATTACCTCCAGCTGGACCGCCACCACAACAACCAAGCTACATGAACCGGTCGCCGCGCTCAATACACGACCATGCTCAGGCCCACGCCCACGCCCACGCTCAAGCTCAGGCCCACGCCCACCAGGCTCAGGCCCACGCTCACCAGGCCCAGGCCCAGGCTCAGGCTCAGGCTCAGGCTCAAGCTCACGCCCACGCCCATGCTCAGGAGCAACGTACCCCACCGGTCTACGGACATGCGCTGGTTGATCCTCGCATGGCATCGCCGCGCGTGCCAGTCCAGTCCCTGGCGCAGTCAAATGGACATGCCCGCAGTCCGCACCCAGTGAAGCAGGAGCATCCCGCTGCGTTGCCCTCTCTCAACCCTATCGCCGTGTCACCGAAGTCTTCCGATCCCTCAAGTGCTGGAAATGCAGTTCCTGGCATCAACTCATTAATGAATGGTGCAGCGCTGGCCCCTCTTTCCTCAACTGCTTCTCCCGGTGGCCCCGCACAGAGTTCAAACGGAACCTCCACACAGAGCTCTTTCGCTGAGGGGCCACGGGATATCCCCAATGAGAAGATCGGATTCGGAGGCGAGGACACAAGGGCGCTGCGCCAGCTGGACCGCGCCTTCATTGCATGAAGCGTTTGATTAAGCGGTTATTTGATGCATTCACTCAACCGATGAAAACAGAAAACAGAAAAAAAAAAAAAAAACATCTCAACCCGAGCCCATTCACATGGTTGATGCCCAGCTTAACCTCACGCTTTTTCTTCATGTCCATGTTCCTTTACTTGCCGTGGCCCCCTACAAAGGGGAGTCTTGCTGTTTCAGTGATATCCTTTGTTTTAAATTTGTATCTGTCATTATTAGCATCTTGCATGGGTCGGGGTAATTCGATTTCTTGTTTTTCTTTTTTTCCATGTGATAGGGTCGTGGCTAACGGGTTCAATGGAACCTTTTGCATTGGGATCGGTCTACATGGTTGGGATACGGCTTTTATTTTTTAAATGGGCTACTTGTGTATGTATTGTCAATTGACTTGCTTCTATCCTATGAGAATTGTACTGTGCTCTTCGGATCGCTGCGTAGGAAAAATGTAGCAGGCACCTTAGAACTGGCTTGGAATGCGTCGTCAGTCCTTTGTTCCTTTCGCGTCACATGTTTTTACGTGTATACGTAGCGGAGCTCTGCATGGCTTTTCTTGCGGGTAGGCGTGAAGGATCATCAAGCCTTGATATGTCGCTTTAGCCTTGACTCTTCGAACTCCCACTATCCAGGGCTAATACCTAGAACCTCACTTTCAGGTGTACCTGGGCAATGGGAATGAGAAAGCGACACCCAAGACCAGTAATTGTGATGTCGACCGCGATGGATATGGGTATTGTACTTTGTTGATCAAAGTGTTCCTCCCAAGCGATGATGATCCCTTTTAACGATCTTCCGACATTTGCGACCCCTTGTCAATCTTACGAATGGCGGTCTCGCTTCGTGGATCATGCTGTTTCTGGGTTTGAATCATTGTATTGAACCACGAAAGATTTGTCTAAGAAAGATTTGCTTTAAATCCCACCCCGTCATAGTCTCTTACGTTGCTGTTTATTCCCTGGCCCGAACCAACCTCGTGATCTAGGATGCTCTTCGTGGGAATATGGATTATCATCTCCGACCAAAATTTATTGGCCGTTAGTTCGACTTTGTTGGGGGATTCTATTGAGATTCAGATAGTATTCTTGTAGGTCTCCCATGTCGTACGCCGGGAGAAACTCGTAGGGCGTTTCATCCGGTGCGAGGTATAACCTGAGCCTCAAAATAACCCAAATGAAATCGTTGAGAGCTTTCCTCCAGAGCCTTCCCCGTGCCGGGTATGTGCATATTGGTCATGCAAAGTTAAATTTGCCGAACGACTATCTCATGAACACCTTGACCCCGAGGAAATATGAATTTCTGATCTGTCAATTCGATGGTACGAATCCTTCGAAAGAGCCTGCAGTGCAAAACTCAATTCTGCAGGACTAGAAATTACTTGAAATTCGGTCTGACACAACTTTTTTATTCTAAGGTCTACTTTTAGGAGATAGGTGAGAAGGGTTATATCAAACTCATCAAACTAGGCAAGGCATACATGTTTACAACGCAACAGAATAGCCCCGGATATCATGGCAGATCAACGCTGGAAAAGGCTCCCTAGTCGTTGCCCGATTTGAATCGGTTGGATATTGAACGGTGTATCTAGGCTACGATCTCCGTTGAACTAGTGAAGTGTGTGCATCATCCGTCTGTCCATCGCTGCAATGATAGGCGTCACCATCGAATTAGAATCAATTGAAATATCTACCTAGTGAATGAATTTCGTGCTCATTTTACTCCAGGGCTTGATCCCCTGATAGTATTACTCATGCGTTCTGGACTAACAAGTATAGGATCAGCATCCGCGATATGTCTGGTTCTAGAGAATTTCTAGATATTCGCTTGGTGAATGAGGTTTATTCCACGTCAGTTTCCCCCGATACAAGGCTGCACTTAACAACTGTCTGCGGGATTGATCGGCCTACCACTGCGGACAATACCAAATACGCTAAGAACCCAGCCTGGGTATTGGGGTATTATCTCGAGATAGGAATGCGCTACATCTCTCGGGTTAGATGAGGAAATCTCAGTCGTGAACTAGCGTGTCACTGTTGCAATATCTCTGGTATTTAATCTAGGGGTTTCCTGGGCCTGGAGTTACGCCCTTATATAGAGGCTAACTATGAGATGGAGAAATAGGTGGACTGACTCGTGGAAGAATTAACTAATATAATTTTCTGTCCGTCTAGTTGACTATGACTACGTGATCGTGAAGGAAAAGCCCGAGAAGGATGACGACCTCTTACTATTCCTTGCAACATAGGTATACATTTCGTTTATTTTTGTCATCTTTTATTTCAAGAAAAACTGAAGTTCAAAATACACTGCCATCTGTTAGAATGCAGCCGCTATACAGATTTATCGTAAGAAGCTCGAAAATCGTGGAATCTTTTGGCCCTTGCATAGCCTCGAAGAGTAATTCGGGGGACTCACACTACAACATTGTCCTAGTAAGCCTACACGAAGTTATACAAGCTACCAATCATATAAAACAAGTATATCTAAGGATGGCGATATATATTCATCCATTCTAGGACCTCTGAAATCATGAACATCCAAGATACCTGATTCTATGGAATTTGCTATATTTTACCAAGGTAGTGTAGACACTATGTCAAGTTCCATAAACTATCAGTTAGTTTGAGCTTCGTATCTCCTGCTACCAAAGAGGTACTTACTGGCTGAGATCTATCAGAATGCGGTCCAGAGGGTGGGTTGTGTGGCTCATTCAACATACTGAGTAAACTTGTTCTGACTGTGACTGGACTTCGTATGCTATGGCGGATGGGACGGTAGTCTGGTGCCTTCAATGTTTGCGCACCCTAAGCTCAATACAAGCCTACTCACCCAATCTGTATGATTGCATGCATTGAGACTATGCAAGACGATCTCATGGATATAATGGAAGCTTCCAACCACGACATCTCAGGTAACGTAAAGAAAAACAGTAGTGCCGCTATTTGGGCTGCTAGGTTGGGCAGATATATGGACAACAGGAGGTTCTGGGGCCACCCCAGATCAGATGGTGATATGTCTGTCTCATGGATATTATCAAGCAACAAGGCTTCCTATTAGTCATTCTCGCGGGTAGATTTCGCGCAGATCATGATAATATGTCCGAGATCTGGCATTGTTTCAGGAATCTAGCCAATTAAGCCAAAGGAATTCGTCAGCCCTATGTCCGGAATCCGATGTCCGAAAACATTGAGATGTGACGTTTTCTCAACTCTCACGATTGAAATAAGCGAAATACGCTGGGCCTTAATTGGTCTTCTTTTAGAAGGTTCGGGCGGATCTGGGAAGAAAGAGGAACCTCATGAATATCACTTTCTTGATATTGTTTTATCCACAATCCACCACCGATCTGGATGCCGATCACATACGTGTTAGCCCGTGTCATATGAGAACCAAGCTCATCCATCGCTTGTCTCGGCAGAGGGGATAGTTACCTTTGGTTTCTCTTACCTAAATTGAATGGGGCTCCAGTGTCCAGGTAATCTCCTAATTCAGTGGCTATGAGAAGGTCAAGCATAGAGGGATCGTGATGTAGTTGCTCAAGTAGTATTGGCGGCCTGGTTTGTCAGGCTGAGTTGTCCCCGGAGCCGAGCTTTGCTCGACCAGTTACTCCGTACTCCGTACAGAATGTAGCAATGTCTTTCTTATTTCGCATACTCCATACTGTGCGTCGTATTATCTCGAAAGAGACATGTTTCAGATTTCGATAGTTCCCCACTAAATCCCACACAGCCCAAAATAATAAGAGCTCGTGACCAACGCCGACGAAATTTCGATGGGCAGTTGGGGCTGAAAGAGACCGAACAGAACCGGCACTAAGTGGAGCGAAAAAGAGGTCAATTTTTTCCCCGTAAGTTATGCAAAGTATGCTGGAAGACCATCAACTGCTTATTCCGGATGGTTTAATTGGAGAGATGGGGTTGGACAAGTTGAATGGAGCCTATGTGCATCCAATAGGAAGGCGGAAGCCACAAACCTTTTTTTTTCGATGATCTGACTAGTGTCCTGCGCAGACTGCGGCAATTCATTCGATTATATCTGATTGGTATATTCAGCATCATCAGAACCAGGAGTGGTCGTGGAGCAGTTCCTGTGGTGCCTGGCAGAATTTCCCTCATGCGGCGGACAACGGTTAAACAATTTCTCCTCGTGTCTACATCCACTGTTGGCGTGCAAGTCTTCGGAGAACGCCCGAGGTTGAGTGGGGGTAACTTGATTAGGCAATAGTTTCACTCCACATATGTACGGGGGGAGGAGGCCAAAGATCAAGAGAAAAAAGAAAAGAGAAAGAGAGAGACCGAGTGAGAGGAAAAAGTACTAAAAGAAGATGGTCCAGACCTCAGCCTCGGCTTAGTTGCTCTATTGGTTTACGCCCTGGATGGTCATACGGCCCCGTCCTATTATCCCGAACCTAGAAGCTTTTTGGTCAGTACTTCGTACTCGCCCCAAGCTACTCCGTAGGTACTCCGTGCACATATAGCTCATTGTCTCATACTCCTTACTCCTTACCAGGAATGAGATCAGTTATACAAATTGAAAGCAAAAAACTACTTTTTGTTTTACGGCCCCCCCACTGGCCCCGGTGGCGGGAACAACCGTTGACCCGCCTTGAACCTTGGAAACAGATACTTTATTGTATAAACGGTATACAACATACATAAAGAAAGAAAGGGAAAGAAAGAGAAACAATATTGCCCCGGACGAGTACGGAGCAAGGACAGGGATTTGCGACAGAAAGGAAAGGGACTTCGCGTTCTCCATATTTCTACGCTAGATCATCCATGTACATTGCCTGACTCTCGTTAGCGCCACATGCCCCGTCATCGAGCCATTGGTCTATATTGTTGGTTTCACCCCGTCAGATCAATGGACTTGCATGGTCGATCTTATTGAGCATTAGAAAATCGAAAACTAAAAAAAAGAAATTTAATGTACTCACACTACTCACACAGCTAGCTCAACCTTTCAACCCTAGTGCATAAACTCCATATGAAACTCCCACACATTGGATTTGTACCAAGACACTAACTAGCAGGGACATGAAAATCATCTAACTCTCTGCCGCGTGTCAGGCGATGGGCCAAAAAGGTTAAAGGGGTAGGAGAAAAAAAAAGAGGGCCACAGTATTAGCCCGTTATTAACTCCAACCGAGTGTGTTTCCTTGTTAGTCTCCCGGCAGATCCATGGGGGCCTTGCGCAGCCTGTACTTTTGATGACCCTCGCCACATTCCACCCCTTTGGGCTGTCACAGGTCACAGAAAGTGAGGACACGATGAAAAATGGGAGTATGTAGCCACAAATAGTAATGAAGGTGCGAATGAAGAATACTGATGGATCCTCCACAGAACATTGCCTATATTCTATAGGCGGAATGATGGGTGACGGATTCCGATCCTTGTCAATTCCTTGCAGCAGATGTCCGTGCTGGTTGCACTCAGAAGATCTGGCCCACTCTTTACCCCAGATTTGCTGGCGTTACACAAAGGGGGAATAATAAACGAAAATAAATGAAAATTTCAACATGGTCGGGGGCGCCTGGACCCGAACGATGGGAGTTATCTAGAATAGACGATCATTCCCATCAGTTTCACCGGGATCAGCGCGCTTCTCTCCAAAAAAAAAGAAAAGAAGAGAGAGAAAAAAAAAAAAAAAGGAAAGGAAGCTACGATAGTGCGGGGAGTGGCTTGTACACCAGCTGAATGGTTCATGAGAAGTAATGTCACCAACTAATTTCTATTCGTACACATCATTCTACTTCCGCGGACCAGGCATGACCACATCCGGGGTTATTTGTCTTGGCTCCAAGCCAACGGATCAAGGGGGAATGTCTTACAGGTTTTACATCTGGAGTGCATATGGGACTCGTGACGAATCACCCACGTTATTTTAGTAAGGTCATATGTACGGAGTACGGAGTACTCAATAGACTACTATATTGTACGCAAGACAAGAATCATATTGAGGACTTGACGGATATAGATTAGAAGCCGACCCCAAGGCAACGGGTCATTTCCGATAGAAAAGAAAAGTCAAAAAGATATTTGAAATATAAAAACAGGCTCCAAAAGCAAATAAAACGCAAAACCCCATAACGATGCCCTGGTCAATTTGCTTTTTTTGGGGCTTCTTCACTGCAAATCAGGGCATCAGATCCAACATGCTTGGCAGCCTCCCCCGCATAGAAAGTTTATAAGGGAAAAGGGAATAAGTAGTTCGGAGATAGGATTTATAGCATATTTATTAAATAAATATTCTTTTTTTATAAATATTTATTTTCTTTTAATGGCTCCAATATTAATTTGGCTATGATTTTATAGGCTAATGCGTTCATAGCTAGAAACTAAGGTAGTCTGCGTTTTTATTACGCATTAGATTCACCCAAGCCTTTATACTCTACACTAAGTACCTAGTAGGCTGCTCATTTGTATATATTAATGTCCTTAATATCCTTCAGATCGGACTAGTTTTTGTTTCGTCTTTTTGCTCAGCTACTATTTTGTTGAATTCCCTAACGGAAAAAAGTGTATTCCCTGATCACACGCACTGTGGTGGACCAAGCACATTTTCCCGTACTTCGTACCTCCCCCTCCATTTATACCCGACAGCCCGCCTCCACCCCCCCCCTCTCGTCAGCAGACCT